>BQNB010059434.1:8727-37328 GCA_026074375.1 Tanacetum coccineum
ATAAATTGCTAAATCCAAGTTTACAAAATAAGGTGTCATGATTTGAAGCATGTGATGATTTAAAAAGAGAAAGATTAACATATAATGCTCACCAAATCGTAAATATTTTGTTTTTTTTTAATTTATAAAAGCGGACTTCAAATTTTACAAAGTGCATAAATTGTGTGTGTCACTATTATTAAGCACATTAGATTGAAGTTACTTGGCCTTGAAGTTAGACAATTGAGTGGAGTGAAGATGAGAGCAAACGGTGTCATGGTTTTGAGCCTCCGCCAATCTCATGTGGCACTCGTGAATTCATAGCCACCACACCGCCCACCTCGCCATTTCTTCGCCACTAGCTCGCCAAGTCCAATTTCGTTGGTTAACCAACGAAGAAAACGACAAAGTGTAGTATTTTTTTATCTTTTCTTTTCTTTTTATATTAATTTATAAATAGGATGTTGTGAGGAAAGGGGGTATTTTAATTTATAAAATGGTGGGTGGTGGGCCCAAATGACATGAATTGGGATATGTTATGATTAATGGGGAGGTATTTTAAGTTGTTGTGTTGAAATAATGTGGCGGTAACGTGATAATGGTGGAGCCCAAATGGCATGGTTTTGCCATGCCATAAGAGATGGATTGTCATATTATATCTACATAAAAGATGATAAGGGGCGTTTGGGACATAATGTTTGGGGGTATAAAGATGGTTGGCCACCATGTATGGGATGATGGTTGTTGTATATGGTTGTATGACTTTTATGAGAGGATGGTGTATACATATGGGTCATAGTATATCTTTATAATGAGAAATGTAGTTCTTTGTTTGTTGCATCAGGTTCAATACGGTTGATGAAGCTTGTTCATGGTTTTGGTTCATTGGTTTTACCGTAAGGATGGAACTATAGTGAGACCTTAGGACTACCTTCATAAAGGAAATGTAGTTGTGCCTTAGGAACAAGGGAAATTGATCCCAGCCAACTTGCTTGCTGCAAGCTTATTTCACATGTGCTTCAGCTCCCTTTCTCTTTATGCAATCGCCTCATGCCAGCCTTTAAATTTTTTAACAATAATTCGGTTGTAAATGTATTTTGTGATGAAAAAATGTGTCATCATTTGGTCATTGAAGCTGAAACTGACGTGTGAAATGGGTCATAAAGCTCTTGCAGCAAGCAAGTTAGTTGTTTCCCACAGCATTGATCATTTCCCCTAGGAACAGTGAGGCTTACTGCATCATGTGTTTTATGTTATTCAAATCATATAAGTCCGGGTAGATATAGAAAATGCAGTTGTTTCTAGTGAAGAATGTGAAGAATTAGTCTTAAGTGTGTTTTGCATGCTTAGTTTAGTATGTTTTAGTTGGCTGTTAAAGATCATAGATATTTTTATGGATCTTTATGAATCCTTGTAAATTGCAATATGTTATTTCTTTGAGCTAATATATTCTTTACACTTTAAGAAAAGTTTCACTGCAAACATATAACAAAAACAGACTTCATGGGCCAAATTGGTAACTAATATTTACATAAACCGGATCTTAAGATTAGGGTTGGCATAATAAATCACGGACCAGACCGAATAAATTTTGATCTGGTACTCGGTTCATCATTTTCATCATATTCAGTCTTTGGTCCGGTCCGGGCCGGTTCGATTTTACGTAAAACCAAGCATTATGCTTTGTTGGACCGGACCGGACCAATGACAGACCAGACCGAACCGGACATGAACCGAACATTCCGGTCTCATGTTTTGGACAAAATCGTTTTTGGTCTGGTCCGGTCCGGTTTTCAGACCGTGACCAACCTACTTAAGATTACTTCCTGTTAGATGCAAACAATCCTGAAGTGTCAAGTTGACCTCCTGAAAGTTGAGGGCTTTACCCAATTTAAGTGTGTGTCAAGGTGGTTTTAAACCTCGTATATTAGTCGACCAAAAGGTCAGGAATCATAGTTACCAAAAAAAACTACGTCTAATCAACTGCCGAAGGGCTTATTAGTTCCCTTACAAAAAAAGTCCATGTAAATAATCTTATCTCACATAAGTCATCCTTAATCTCTTAGGGTGTGTTTGGTAGGGAGAAATGAAGAGAAATAGATTTGGTTTCATTTCTCAAGTATGTTTGGTAGAGAGAAATAAAAATGTGAAGAATTGATGAGAATTAGGTTGAGAAATGGAGAGAAATGATAGTGTATTTTTTGTTACTCCAATTTCCACAATTTTTATAGAGAATTTGGAGAAATGAGTTTTTATTTTTATTTTTTGCTTTTATTTTTCTATTCTTTTTAAATCACGGTAGATTCAAATACGAGCCAAGACTAAAAATTACATACTCACCCGACCTTATTTGAATTTTGGTTACTCGGGTTCGGGTCAACTCGGGCTCGTGGTCGGGTTCATTCGGGTTAGGGTCTCAACCCGAATATGAGTAAGAAATAGTAATAGAAAATGCACTTTTTTTTAACTCTTTTATTAGAAAAATTTATATAAAAAAAAAATAATTATTGGGTCGATTGGGTTTCGACTCGAACCGAGTTAGCATAAAACTTTTTCTAATCCCAATACCCGACCCTCTTCTAGCTATCGGGTTATCTCGTTCACCCGAATTTTTTTTGACTCGAGACTAAACGACCCGATTAGCTTAATCGTGTGTCGGTACGGTGTATCCGTGTCAGACTTAACCCGACCTGAGTTACACTGACTCAGGAAAAATGCTGGAGCAATTATTGTATTTTCATTTACCAACTTTTATTTGTAGTTTTTTTTAAAAATATTTCGCTGATTATTTTTTATTCAATTCTCTTGTGTTACCACATGGAATTCAACACATTTTTCATTCAATTCCATTTCTCTGAATTATATTCTCTACTTCATTTCTAATCTCTGAAATTCTCTCTACCAAATATGCCCTTAGAATGTGTTTAGTTGGGGAAAAATATCCTATTTTAAAAAAAAAAATCATTTGAGAATGAAAAAAACTAAGAACTTTGTTTAGTCGCACTTTTATCAATATTTTCAAAAAAAATGAAAATTTCATTTTCTTAATTTTCTAAAATAGAAAAACATTAAATCACATTTTATACTTCTCATTTCTAAAATCTGAAAATTACATACTAACATCTAAAAAGTTTTAGAAATTTCTCTGAACTTTCTCATCGAGAAGAAAATCATTCCCTTTTCTAGAATTTAGAAATAGAAATGAATAAAAAAAATTACAATAAGCCATCTTTCTTTTTGCTCGCACTGTCTTTAAATATCATATGTTCACTAAATAGTGACAATTTTGCTTATTATGAAATTTACATAACACAATCTATGAAGTTTTGACTGTTGTTTATTGCCACAACTTCGTTTACACTAAGACCAAACATGTTAACTTAATATTCAATAAATTCACTCTTTTAAGATTGTTTATGCTTTTTATTGTAGACTAAATTTCATAAAGAGTCCATGTTTATATTACATTACCTTGCTTATACTTTCCTTAAGATTTTGCTTTTTATGAAGCAATTTAATTACAATACTTTGTATTTAAGTTGATATCTAGTAAATTGTCCAATCATAGAAACAGTCCTACTGTAGTTGTGTGTGTTTAACTGAATTTTTTCTACTAACATTGCAGAAATTTATTAAGTATAAAATCTTAGTATTTATTTTGTTTTACGTTTAAAACATCGTTCAGGAGTAAAAATTGTGAAACCGATTTAAGACACCTATTGACTTAATATACCACGCCCTCACACTACATAACGGGTAAAAAAATATCATTTGTGAAAAAAAATGTTAACATAACTCTTAGCTCTTATTGGCATGTTTAAGAAATTTTAATCGACCTTAAGAATACTTACCCACATTTGAATTTAATTGTTCTCAAACTAACTAAATGTATCGTTGTTAATGCATGTTTTTAAGCCTTAAACAAATTCGTTATAGGCAAATAACAAAACTCGAAATTTATAAACGTTTTTATTTTTCATATATGAATTTGTCGAATTAGTTTAGATTTGAGATCTATTATTGTTGCAAAATGACTATGAACAAAATCTGAAATTAAGATCACAAATAAGTCTTTGTGTTGTCATTTATAACCAGACGAATACTCGTGTAAAACGACGGTGTATAGTGACAAATAATTATACATGCAAACTTTTGGTTTTGGTGTGACATTGTGAATTAAGTTCTAGTGCCCCATAAATATGACTCGTATCTAAAAATTATTTGATCTTTGAAAGTCACAAACTAAAATTATTTGATTTAGTGTTTGAAAGTCACTGTGTGTTTGTGTGACAAAATGGACCAAAACCCGTGTGAACAAACAAACAATACATTTGTAGTATTTTCAATGGCCACACTCAAAGAATGGGCTTGTGTGTTTGTTTATAGGTAGAGATAGGCAGAATCTATGTGGCCCCGATTAGAAAGAAGAAAATTGGGATAAAAAGTTTATTATAGGTTTAGGCGGTTTGGTTTCATTATATAAGGGTTGGCAAGTGTGAATGTAAATTCGTATTTTGCTTAGCTGTGTTTCTTATGTGTATAGTTAATTTCACTTTTAAATATTTTTCATGGGTAAGTGATATTCAGACACCAACACAAAAATGACGTGCACACAACAAAATACACTTGTGCCTATTGCATATGGTAAAAACACCACTACTATTTGTCACTTGAACCTCTAATGCAGCGCACTAATTTTCTCCAGCATTCATTTATATGCTTGATTGATGTTGTCTGTTTTCTGCTTTGAGTTTGAGAACAAGAAGATCACTTTTGTGTAGAATCCCAATGAGCTCACTTAAGATATTTGTCACTTGAACCTACTAGTTTCAGATCATTTTGAGGACAATTTATGGATGTCCATGTATCTCCGTTTATTGCTGACCTCTAGGGACGATGCATTTACTAGCACAATACTTGCTTTTGTCGTCATGTATGAAAATGGGGTGTTATCGTTGCTTTGACATTTTCTCCGGTTAGACGCTTTTGTGTGAATCGATAGCGTTTTTGGTTAAGATGGTGGTTCTTTCTTTACGATGGCTATAATCAACATTCTTTCATTCAGGATCAACGGATCAAAACTTGGTCTATGATCAGAAATGGGGGGTACAATTCTTCCATTAAAGACGGCCTGTTTATGGGGAGTATAACTGGTATTGGTTCATCACCTTTGCTTATTTGCAATTTGCTTACGTATACCAATTTAGGTCCAAAATTAAAATATCTCTGCACAAAATAATTGGAAAGCAGAAATCATTATGCGAATGACCAAGACGCAAAAGTGCACACAACACAAATCATTATTCTGTTTCAACAATTAAAACACATACCCGTCGATCACTACTAAGATATTTGGTCAACTGAACAACGGAATCTTTGCGCAACTTGTTTGAAACAAAAATGTCATAAGCAATGCAACCAACCCAGCTAAAAGAACCATCGGATAACAAATTTAAGTACCATTTCCTGTCACCTTTACTACTTTTCTTTTTATCAACCCAATAGTCAACTTAATTCCAGTATTCTTAACCCATTTCCCACAACTTTCCGGCTTCAAAAGCACATAGTTTTCCAATAATACGCATTATTCGCCAAAGGATAAAATTTGCAGTGGGTTCAATGTATCATGATCCATGCAACTCTTCTCTACTTCTCAAACCAAGCACTCATATTAGCATCTTCTCTATACCTTTCCATCATCATTCAAGTTGGATCTTAAAGTATAAATGTTTTCAGACTACATGTGTCGTGGCTCTCTTAAGTCAGAAGAAATGACTTTCAGGACTACAGTGCGTGTCTTTTCAAATATAATAAGAGAACTCAGACTGGGAATTTGTTGTGATAAATCTTAAGCTTCACAGCAAAGTCCCCTGATTTTTTATCTTTATCATGGGATATAGTTTTCCAATACCTTGTTTCTCCAAAGTCGAATCAGCTGACTCAAGGATATGATGTTTCATGACTTCGGGTTAAACTCATATTCTCTAGCATAATTACAGAAAGAGCTAGAAATTCACCACAGCCATACATGTCGATGACTGATTGACCGATTCATGAATCAAATTGCTTGTATAACTCAACTTCCTTTCTATTATGAGATAAATACTAGAACTTACAGTAATATAAAAGAGTTAAAAAGAGAAATCATTTTCTACCAAATTTTTTCATTGCACATCATACTTCATGAAAACATTCAAGAGCAGCCCCGTGCATCATTCTTAACAGATAAAAGAACAATTAACGCGGTTCAACTTCTAGACAAAACAAAAACATACCATTGAGTCACAAACAGGAACTATACTTCCTCTCTGCAGCATTCCTAACATAAAAACTTACTAGGTAGTTCAACTTCTAGATGAAACATAAACATAAATGATTCACAGAAAACCAGGAACTATGATTTTATCATTTCATTCAACCCAATAGTCCATACTTACCTCCAGCATTCTTAACCCAATTTACACAGCTTTTGGGCTTCAAGTGCAACCAAATTTTCCTATAATCGCAACTTTCACCAAAAAGCAGAACTGCAGTATCGTACATTGGGCCTTCTCCCCATCCAAGTTTCTCCAACTTTTCAAAGCAGGCACCAATTTCACCATCTTCTTTATTATCACTTGATTGACGTTGTCGTTTTCTGCTTTGAGTTTGAGAACAAGAAGAGCGCTTTTGTTTTGGAGCCGTGGGTTCATCTGCATCATGTCTGTCATCATTCACATCAGGATCAACATGATCCTCCTCTGATTTTGGGGGTATAAATTTGTTCACTGAAGGAGTCTTGTTGCCAGGAAATGGTTTTGGATCACCAAGGATGATACAATTGCAACGGATCACAATTAGGTCATGAACTAATATATAACTGCACAAAATAATTGGAAGATAAGCAGTCATCACTATGCGAATGACCAGATCAGGAAAAGTTCACAGATTACCATTAGGGGGTGTTTGCATAAGCTTATTTGAAATAGCTTATGCATATGCATAAGGCCATTTCAACCTAGCTTATTTCATTTTGATAAAATAATAAGCTAAAAGACTGTTTGGGATTGCTTATGCTAATCATAAAATAAAAAGCACATTTTAATATCCAATCGCTCCTGCTTAACTGCTTATTTTGGTTAAAAAAGGAAACAGTTTTTAAACGTGCTTCTTAAGATGAAATTATAATTATGGTTTTACCCTCATATACTGATATACAACTGAAAAAAGCCCTTAACCAAATACGAAACCCCCTATCATTCGTTTTTCTACTCAAAAAATTAATTTAGATTTTTGAAGAACGCGAATTCAAACACCATATCCTGAAGTTCCTTGTTTTAAGCTGCTACATCTACTTCTGCTTATTAGCACAAAATATAAGCAAGACCCCAAACACCTTCTTAAGGCACCCCAAAACTTTGGAACACATGTAAGAATTTGCTAATACAACGTGATTTTACAAAACAAAAATTATGAATCTTAACAAATACAGCATATCCAATGATAATATTGCAGACAAAACAAAATCTATACGTTTGATACTACTTAGGATTTGTTGGTCAAAATATCATCAGTCAGACAGGTTAAAAAAAGTTTAAGGGTTGGTTAGGTAATCTTATATGAAATAACTTGCGCATTTTCAAAAGGCCACGTCTAAGTAACTTTTCCAAAATTGAACTTTTCAAGCAGTCTAAAACACAAAAAACACATTATAACAAGTGTTCGGATAAGCTTATCGCCTTTTTATAGTAAAATATTTTAAGAGTCAGAGATAGATTATTTCTTTGCTTTGGACTGTATCTACTTATTTTGGGGTAGAATACCTACAAGCCCGAGCCTGTCAGAGCTTCAGCTCGGCTAATTTATTATTATAGAGTCCGAGCTCGTTTTGAGCCTCTTTTTTTAGCTCGAGCACGGCTCGTGAAAATTTTCACAAGCTCGGGCTCGACTAATTCTTAGGACGCGTTAAATGAAGAAAAGGCTAAAATCAAACACGGCTCATTAAGAACACTAAGCTCGAGCTCGTTTATTTATTTTGAACTTGTTTATACATAGCTATACGCATACACAATATATACGTGCATATTTGCAAAGATCGTTTAAGCTCGTGAGCCTAATCGATCTTATATATAAATCTCGGGCTTGAGCTCGATTATTAATGAGCCCAAACTTAGGCTCGAGCTCGTTAAGCTCGTCTAATTCGAGCTTTTTACCGATACGATCCCGAGCATTTCACGAGCGGCTCAGCTAGTTTCAACCCCTTGCACTTTAAAACAAACACCTCACCATGTGCGTATGTTAAAGCGCTTATATCTTTTTAAAATAAACAAATAAACATTAGCAATCCAAACACGTCAAAATTAAGTAAACGCTAAGCACTTCTCTTAGTAGTATTTGTTTTAAATAAAACAAAAAGCTATACGTTCGGTGCCTAACAAGCATTATATTCTAAACGCTCCAAAAAACTCGTCGCCAAACAAATAAGCCAATAAGCACATAATATATGCAATTTTCAGCCTTACGGTTTTAGGAAATGATGATCATTATTATTTATCGAACCTTGTAAACGTGTAATAGACTAGTTACGGGATTATGTGCTTGGGCTTAAGCTAGTATTGTATAAGATATAGGCCTAGCCCATTTCCAAACTCACAAAAGCCCACTTAAGGTCCATTATGGGCGGCCAAACACACCTACACCTAGGGTATCTAGAACCTTCTTGTTTATAGTATAAATACCACCCTTATACACAAGGGTGGTGAGTGCTTGAGTGTGTGTAAGGTTTA
Organism: Tanacetum coccineum; assembly: GCA_026074375.1. Taxonomy (NCBI): domain Eukaryota; kingdom Viridiplantae; phylum Streptophyta; class Magnoliopsida; order Asterales; family Asteraceae; genus Tanacetum; species Tanacetum coccineum. Next base: position 17,472 of record BQNB010059434.1, read on the forward strand.
GGACTTGTTTGGCTAGGTTTTTACATTTCATACCAATAAACATTTTCTTCTCTTTTACACCTCTTGTGCCGCTACTCTCTTCTTCTTCCTCAAATCTTTGTGTCTTATTTGTGGGTTATGATCATTTAGTTAGGACAACAGCAACAGCAACCCCAAACACAAATATATATATATATTTATATCTTACTTCCTCCGTCCAAATTTGATTGTACATCTTTCTTTTTTTTTCATTTATCCTAATTTAGTTGCCCACTACTAAATATGAAAAGTGAATTTCATCAAGTTTACTACATTAACCCAACTAAAAATTTATCATTAATCAATAACAACCATAATACTACCCCGTACCTGAAATCAGTGTTCTAAAAGGTGTGCCATGGCAGCACCAAGGCGTGGCGGGTTTTTTGGATTCGGATAAATTTTTATTCTATTTTTTTAAATGAAGAATATTACATGTAAGGATAATTTATTAACTTTATTCATTATGTAGAATGCTTTATGTAAACTAAATATATATATGAATACATAAATATTTTCATATTTTGTGCCGCCTTAAGTAAACGCAAAAACTTCGCCATAGCCGCTAAGGCGTGAGGCTCTATTTATAAGTCAGGCCTGAAATACATGAGAAGATACAAAATTTGAAAGAATGCATTAATTAAAAGTTAATGATAATACTTTCCTAAACAAGGCGTTAGGGCTGGCGCCAGATGAAAACTGAGTCAACTGAACAATGGAACCTTTCTGCAACTGCTTTGATGTAATCATCTCATTGATCTTATCATTAATCATCGTAACGTTTTTGCAAACCGAACCGTCTGATAAAATAATGCTGTACGATTCCTTCTTTTTAACTCTGTTACCCTTAACTTCAGTTAGTGTCTGACTATACTTAATATCTATTACCTGAACAACCGGTTTCGTTACTGTGTCATTTCCGGTTAATAGCATCGATATTGCTCCTGGAGTCAGATCAACCGCCATTATTTTGAAAGAAATTTAATTTGGGGGGTTTTGAAAACGAGCCCTAGACGGCTAGAAGAAGAAAATGAAATGAAACAAGCAAAGGATTGCGTTAATTTTTAGCGCATCGTTGCGGACCATTATTTTTTTATTTTATTTTGTGCGGGTTTATTTTTTCGGTCTCATGTTTAATAGTTTGTTTTTTTCTTATATGGGCATATGTGTTGGCCTCATGTTTAAAGGTTTTTTTTTTGCTATACGGTTTTTTTTTAAGTATAATTTTATGGGATTACATGTGCCTTAAATGACAATCGTGCATTACTGCAAGACATTTTTTTATTGTATTTTGTCGGGTTTATTTTTTATATCTCATGTTTAATTGCGGGTTTATTTTTTCCCTTACATGAGTTTATGTCCCGCGCGTGGTTGCGAGGCGTTAAAAATTGAACGAATATTGAGTGGGAATGTGCCCACGCATTGCAACGGGGCTGACTTGTATTCAATTTTTTTTATGTTGCCTACTTGTATGTTTCAAGTTATTACACTCGCGCCATAAATTTTGTCTAAGTAAAAAAGAAAAGGAAAAATATCAAATGGGCCGGGCCAAGTTGGGAGCCCGAAAAAACCACTGTAGCAGTCCTGTGACTAAGTAAAAAAGGGGTAAAAAATAAAATGGACCGGCCCAAGTTTGGGAGCCCAACAAAAAATTGTAGAAGTCCGGTGACAAAACGCCACCGTTTTAAACCTCTAATGTGTAAGTATATAATGATAAAAGCAGGAAAATAAAGTGGGGCATCAAAATTTTTGGGTTACTTATTATAAAGACAAAACTATTTTTTTAGCTATGATGCTCCTTAAATTCCTCCAAATTTTCATCATTGGTCCTTTTGCACGTGCTTCACAACATATTCTATTTAAATCCCAGAATTCCTACCGCAGATATCACCTAGGCCCTATTTGGTTCGCGAAATCTTCAGGATTGTGATGAAATTGGAATATGATTTCATTCTATAACGTGTTTGGTTAGCAGAATGTTTGAATTTAGAATCTGAAATACATTTCTACATGTGTTTGGTTGACAAATGAAATGTAATGAAATACCTCAAAATCCTTTATGTTTGGAATTCAATATTCCATAGTAAAATAGAAGGAAAGTTTATAATTTCATGAAATTTAATATTTTTATCACCAAAAATAAATTATTATTATTATTATTTTTATTATTATTATAACATCACTTTATTGGAATAATAAGAATTACAACAAATTAGAGGAAAACCGAGATATTATCTAGGCCCCCACTCCTTTGGCAATAGCGAAACTAATCCTATTAAAAATATGAATAGCTCCACGTGCCCTGATGTCTTGAGCCATAGAATACTTTCGGATCCGCTTCAGCAATGCAACCGCGTCTGCCTCTAATTCCCCTAGAGAGGAGAAAGAAAATGGAAGAAACCCATATCCGATAGCTGCACACTTAGCCATGTACTTACCACGTTTATGTTGTGCAGCATCAATCATCGCCCGACCAGGCACGAAATCAGCCATCCAGTTTGTGTCAAAGGAGAGGACCCTGTCAAATCTACACACACATCAAGCCGTTTGTCCCATGAGTAAAGTAGCATATCCGCATGACGTAAGGCTTTGTCACAACCTCCATTAAGACCAATATCAAGTTCTTTGCCAGCCGAAATCCCTGACCGAAAACATATGTCTACCAAGGTATCACTCACAGCGTTATGCCGATGTTTGATACCAATAATACCCGCGCATGATACAGCATGGTCCCTATAAATATCCCCCGAAAAGACTTTAGAACAAGCTGAGCACGGCTTTGAGATAGAAAAAAGGGGAGCACCTAACCGATAACATAGCACACAACGGTAAGTCTTATCGTTCATAGTCTGTCCCAATCCGGAAATCGGAACCGCCCGAAGCCAATCAGAGGTATGATCTTCCATTTGAGATTGCTACAAAGCCATCTGTCGAGATGATAAGGAAAAAGTGGATATTGCATCATTAGTAACCTGTGTGAAATATATATCTGCCATTTTCTTCATGAGTTTGGGGGCAACGATCTCACTTGGATTACTTAAAAATCAAGCTCCATAGAAGTGTTAAACACACACAAGGAATCATCAAATGTGGGGCCAGAAGTTACAATACCCGCATGCTGAAGAAGCTTAGTCTATAGAGCAGCAGACTGCAAATGTGAAGCAAGAAAGGCATAATTCAAAACATCACCTACTGAATAAACGCCAAGCCCACCAAAAGTAAGGGTAAAGTGGTGAGTCTCCATTGCGAGTTGCCAAACACCGACCCAGAAGTAGTGACAATACGCTCCAAGGCAAAACGAAGAGCCATGTCAAAAGAAAGTTGAGCCGACTCAAATACACGAGGGGGGCATGTGCGTATAGCAAAGTATAGTTTAGAAACTATAGGATATTAGATATCATAACACAATCGAATAGTTAGTGGATTAGCCGAAGTCTAGTAAGAGAAACAAAGAAAATGCACACTCCTCTAGAGAGAGAAGGTGTGTGTGTATAAAATGACTAACCACCTATTCCATGGCATGGAAGAGGCTTATATAGTGTCTTAAAAAACCGGCCATAGGCCATGGTATGGGCTTACACGTTGAGTTTTATTACCCGGCCCAATATCGAATGTCATACGATTAACTATTAACTACGAGCTATAATAAACAGTGAAATACACGGGGTGACCGAGTCTTTTTCGTAAACCTAACAATGTCCCCCTAAGGGAGGTCACCCCAGAAAATACTAATCTTAAGCTATGCAATCTTTAGATTGATCTTGTGTACAACTCGTAGTCTTTGATTCTTCAATTGTTATCTTGTACATTGATGTAATGATCTTTTACTAATGGCTTGAGCTTGTGTCTTTAATAATGTCATTGAATGTTATCTTGAGCTTTCTTGAGATCATCAGCCAAACATAATCTCTAAACATCATCTTGTGATCTTTTGCCAACTTGTGCACTTGTGTCTTTCGGACCGACATGCTCATACCTGTTGCAATCTTGAAAGCTTGACTTTATGTTCGGGGTTCTTTATCAATTCATAACTTCATCACTTTGACATACTGAGGAAGAAGCCAAAATCAGAGTTTGCGGAAGCTTTGATACTTTTACTTGAACTTTCATGACTTTTAACACGTGTTGGTCGAGTATGAGCATGCGGTTATGAACTTGACTCTGCTGGAACATGCTGACTCCATCTCCATCTTTATATGAACCTGTAATAAAACAGTTAGCAATAAAGAGAAAATTGATTTGAAAGATCAATCGATGCGTCACTTGTGAAAATGTTTTTGTAACACATCAAGAGTTTTAAGCCTTTGTCAAAATTCATCAACCGTCAATTCATATACTGAAACAAGTTTGATTCATGTAGAATTGAACCATCCTTTCTTTCCAGTTGACACAAGTTTGATCTATTTAGGATCTCACAAGTCACCTACCAAGAGCTTGTTTGATGTTGGCTCTAGCAGGATTTCCATCTTCATTGTGATGACTTTCGTATCACTCGGATGTTCTGGCAAAATCTCAAGGATAATGCATAGGACTCTTAGTATAATCATTGTTTTCACAGTGTGTGAAAAAACAAGTAAATTGGAATAGTGTCCTAGCGAGATTAATTGATGACCTCTTGGCTCTAGACTCAATAGTGCGTTTCGATTTTAGTGATCGGGGGAGGGAGCTGACTGCCACCTATTCAATACTGACTAACTCGGAGTGAGAAAGTCAATAGATAACGTGTTTAGTCTCCGTGAGAAATGAAACAGACATCTTTTGAGAGATTCTGAGTGGCCAGGAAGGGTTGTACAATGCATCACTGGGTCTATGATGTCAGTCTTCAATGTCAGCAATCATCATTGTGATTCTGACAGTAGATGTATTGACCCAGTTTCTGCCTAGATGTATGGAGGGCTTCTTTCTTTACACCCTTTAACTTGGGTTAAACACAATAATGTACTAAAGGCGAGTACATACAAGGTAGGCTAAGGCTTTTTGGGCGTAACGATTGGTTTAAGGGTGACAATGCCCTTCATTAATAATCTGGAATCCACCAGAAAATTACGAGAACCGTGAAAAAGGATAGGCTCGGAGGGTTGTACTAGGGGTATCCTGCACTAATAATGAGTGCATGACAAGGGTGTGGGATAGTTATATGATCGGTGTGACCATCATAATAATTACAGGTTTAAAACAAGGGTTAATCCTAATGCCTCTTATCAAGCAAATCCTAATACTTACTATGCGGTCTCGGGATGCATCACAATACAAGTTCTAGAATTTAATTACACTACCGATACCTACTCATTATGAATTTTACTAACACCTAGACATCTCCAGAAAAGGTGACAAGCAAAGCATACATGCCGTAACACCATAATAACAGTCACCGCCTGCAGATCACCTTAACTCGAACATAAAGATAAAATTCATCTTTGTTGGGAAATACAAGTCAGAAGGTCAAAGTACTGCTAAGTTGAAGGTCAAAGTAATTGCCTGCTTAGTATGAATGGTTAAAGTACAACTCCTTTAAAAAAGAACTTAAACGGGTTTACATTAGTAATTATCATTTACCAGTTACAGTTTAGTGATTAGTATTAATTAGTATTTGTGTCATACAAGAACTGTACACCTACTAGAGTTATCCGTACGTTTATAAAAGGATCTCTAGGAAGGCATTAGAACGACACAACAACGAAAACAACAAACACAACAAGAAAAAGCATTGGTTAGAAGTATTAGAGATAAGTATTGTATTAGGATTCTTCAAACTTAGGCAGATTCAAGGTTGTAATACAAATCGTTTGTTTAAATCATTAATATGTTCTTCTTGATACTAGTTACTAGTGTTCCCCGCATAGTTATAGTATACTCAGTTTTCATTTTTACTATGACTTGGATTTATTCAAGGAACCACATCCTATACAGGCTAACGGCATTTTAAACTAAGGTATATCGAATCCTACAAGTGGTTTCAGAGCCCTGTGTATAGACACTGATCTAGAAGGGAACTTTAATCAATTCGATCTTCCAAAATCTAAAAAGATGTCCTGAACTGAACCTAACCCTCCCACCTCATCAGTCACCGCACAAAATCCTAATGATAAAGAAGGGTGAATATTACCTATGGTCCATGAAGATGCGATGGTATATTGCATCACTGATCATATACGAAGGGATCTAAAATCACCAAATGGAAACCAAGCCACAAACTGATCTGCATCCACGTCAGGTCCAATGTCTGCACCAAAGAACTTCGCTTTCTGCTTAACGCAAGAAGAACAATGAGAAAAGCTCTAACCTATAGCTTTCTGCAATACCTGATAGACATCTCTCCAGTTTTCATGATGCTGAAGATGCAAGAACTTTATGGTCAGCCATAAAAGCAAGATTTGGGGGTAATGAAGCATCAAAGAAGATGCAAAAGAATCTTTTGAAACAACAATTCGAGACGTTTACTATCGGATCTAGAGAAGAGCTAATTCACATACAAAGGTTTAAGATCATTCCTTAGTATGCTTGAATAATATGATGCTAAAGTGTCCCAAGAAGATGCAATTTGAATTTCTAAGAAGCAACACTGTGTGGCATGTAGTTGCTACAAGTGATTCGGGACAAAACCTGGTTTGATGAATTGGATTTATGATCTCTCTACTACACTGAAGGTGGTATGAAGCATAATTGGAAGGTGTTTCAAATTCAAGCTCACAAAATATTGCTTTTCTGTCCCACTGAAAATCAAAGGCAGTACTTTGAAACAAAGTACTGCTGACTCAGAAAACATCCCAAAAGGATATACTCAGGCTGCCTCAAGCAAGGTGCAAACTGCTCCTAATTGTGCTTCCCACTCAGATGAAATCATATGTTCTTTCTTTGCTCAACAAGCATCTATGCCTACAACTCATGATGATGAAGACCTGCTGCAAATTGATGAGGATGCTATGGAAGAAATTGACATTCGATGCAGGTGGCTATGATAACTGCAAGATACGGAAGTTTATAAGAAAAACAGGAGGTGACCAGTGACCAACAAGCCAAAGAATGGATCACTTTTGACAAGTCAAAAGAATTTGAATGCCCTTTAATTGTCAAAAGGGGTCATTTTGCTAGGCGTGCCAAAATTGCTAAATATCAGGAAAACAGAGCAAATGCGTCATAATATACTAACAAGAGAAGATGTGCTATTGAAGAAAACTCAAAAAAAGCCTAGAGGCAACATACAACAATGAAGAATTCGACTGGAACCAAGGAATATGATGCTGAACTCAGTGGACATTTGCTAAGATGCACTGACTGAACATGAAAAATGATTGGAGCATGGAGAAATTGATGCAGAACCTTCACTTTGGACAAATGACTTAGGTGATTTGGACTGAGCAACAAAGCAGATGATTACACCAGTGTCTCTAGGCATTGATGGCTACAAACTCAGAGTACCTTTACTGTATCCAAATGTATAAATCTTATAAACAATTGCTTGAAATCTACAAACTGAAAGAGACTATTTTCAAAAGGCAGTCTGAAATTCTAGGTATCAAATGAGCTTATAGACATAATAAGTCAAACATAAAACACTTGAAAATAAATGATATGCTTGGTGATAAGTATGGAACCAATATGGAAAATACTTAAAGATACGTGATTTTAACTATAAAAAACACAAAGGAACTACTAGATCAAGTCATAAAGAAAGAGATTATTTCAAGGTAAAACTTGAAAAATGGACAAATTTTTGCCTGACTTCAAAATGAAGTCCTAAACAAACAAAGATATTTGTCTGATAAATTATGTATAGGATTTGGGGTTGAATCTAGTAGTAGTGAGAATAGTGACAATTCATTTGGGAATACAAATTCGACTGAATCTTTGTATCCAAACTTTCAAAACACAAAAGGATTCCATGTAGTACCTCCACCTACAGCTACTGTCATACCACCTAGGGCAAATGTCTCTTTTACAGGGATAGATGAACTAGCTATTAGGAATAAGGTTGTTAATCAAGAGAAAACAAAGACTAGTCAACCAGAAATTGATAGAAATAAAGTTATTATTAAAGATTAGGTTAATAGTGATGATGAAGAGACTGATTTAAACTTTTCAGAAATTCAAAAGAAAACTGTTGTGAACTTAGAAAATAGTGAAACATCTTTTGAAAACAGGTCTTCTAACAGTCAAAACAGTGTTGGTCATGGATCTAGGAAAAAGGGACTTGGGCACAAAAGGGGTAAAACATGTTTTGTATGTTACAGTCCTGCTCACCTAATCAAAGATTGCAACCTACACGAAAGAACCTTCAAACAAACCCAAACCTATAAACCTAAGGGAACGCAGGGTTCAAGGGACACAAGACCAGTCTGGAACAACATCAATAGGGTGAACCATAGTAACTTCTCAGGAAACTCTAGGTACCCTCACCAAAAGAAGTCTTATATCCCATCAGCAGTACTTACACGGGAAGGGTTGAAAAGTACTGCCAGACCAAAAATGACACAAACAGTATCTTCAAAAAGTACTGCTAATGTGTTTTGTCAAGGTACTGCTAGACCAAGAGTACCACATGCAGTACTTTCACAAAGTACTGGTAGACCTTATTATCCAAGGATGGACAATGTAAGACCTAGAACCTCAAGTTTTTCACCATCAACAAGGTCTTGTATCACAAGGACTCCTAACAGACCACAAAGACCCAAGAAAATTATGAAATCTATCTGGGTTAAGAAAGAAAGTACTGTTGGATCACCAGCAGTACCTTCACAAAATGTAAGTGTCAAAGGGAGTGCCATGATAAATCAAATATGGAGACCAAAGGGGGGTTATCTAGATTCTGTGAACAGGAATAATGGATCTTACACACTCAAGCAATTTGAGTATGTAACTCCATTAGGGGTATCCAAGTCAGTTATGACTTGGGTCCCTAAAAGAGTCTAATTCTTTAACTTGTTTGTACAGGGCAATCCAGAAGAAGATCTCAAAGATTATGCTATTATTGACAGTGGATGCTCTGGAAGTATGACAGGAGACAAGGACAAGCTGTCTGATTTTAAAGAATTCAAAGGTGGTTATGTGGCTTTTGGAAATGACTCTAAAGGAGGAAGAATCTCAGGAAAAGGAACCATCAAGACATCTTGCATAGACTTTGAGAAAGTTAACTATGTAGAGGAGCTTAAGTTCAATCTCCTTTCCGTTTCTCAAATCTGTGATAAGAAGCATAATGTTCTCTTCACTGATAAGGAGTGTCTTATCTTATCTCCAAAGTTTAAGTTTGTTGATGAAGATCTTGTGATACTTAGAGCTCCTAGAAAGAAATGATGTATAACATTCTGGATCTAAGAATATCATTCTTCTGGGAGGATAACTTTTTGTATGCAAAGGCAACAAAGGATGAAGCTGTCTTATGGCACAGAAGATTAGGGCATGTAAACTTCAAGAATATTAACAAATTGGTTAAAGGCAATCTGGTTAGAGGTTTACCTTCAAAGACATTCAAGCTTGATCATTCATGTCTGGCATGTAGAAAGGGTAAACAGCACAGGGCTTTCTTGCAGAGAAGATTGAAGAAAGAACAGTCAAGAACCTTTAAATTGCTCCATCTGGATATATTTGACCTGTTTCAGTATAGAGTTAAATAGAAAAAGTACGGCTTGATGGACACTGATGACTGTAGGTAAAATCAGTTGGTGTTTTTCTTATGCTTACAAGATGAGACATATGATTAGCACCATGATCTGATTGTGGGTTTAGAAAATAAGGCTAAGACATAAAGTGAAGACGCATCAGGGTGTGACCAAGGAACAGAGTCAAGAATCATTTAAAATGAATGAGTTTGTGCCAAGAAAGGAATCAAGAGAGAAAAAGTATGCAAGGACTTCCCAGCAAAATTGTGTATGCAGAAAGAAAGAAATAGACTCTCATTGAAGCACTAGAACTATGCTAGCAACTCACTTATAACCTATATCAAGTTTGGTCTAAGCTCAATACTGCTTGTTATGTGCTTAACAGAGTTTTGGTGACTAAAGAACCTCAATGAATAGACTCCTTATGAAAATTTTGTTGGGCAGATTCCTAACACATGTTTTCATAAACCTTTTGGATGTCCTCTGACTATTACAAATACCCTAGATCAATTGGTAATTGATGGCTTAGTCAAAAAAGGTCTACTGTTGGATACTCTACTAGCAACAAAGTTTTAAGTCTATAACAGTAACAAGCAAGGTTCAAGACCTGTCTTCATTAGACTTTCTTGTAGATCAGGATAAAAAAAAGGAAAAGGTCCTGATTGTATGTTTGTGATCTTGAACTTCAAACACCTTCAATGAATTACATACCTATAGGAAAGAAAACTAATGCTGTTTCAGGAGGAAAAGTAAATCAACTTATGATGATGTAGAAAGATTTAGATGAACGCACAGTACATTGTTCATAGTCCAAGCATTAATTGCATGCTCAGAATAAGCATTCAGCAGGGGAAACGTACTCTGACAAAGAATTCCCATTGGTCCTTTGAGGAACAAGCTCTACATTGACTTGTGAGTTTGATCATCAAGAATCTCTTGTCTAAAGTTCATAATAGCTAAAGGAACGCTTTGAAGAGAAAAGAGGAAATAGCACTTGAAAAGGAAAGAAAGTGCCACAGTACTTTAAGCTCTAAGTACTAATCGCTACACAACCTCCTCACTACTGGTAAAATAACACACCTACAGATTCTGAAGATGATGTTCCAAAAGATGGTGTTTTCTTTACAAATTCTTTTGATGATGAAAATACAGATAATGAGGAAGATGGAGCGGCTGACAACAACAACTTAGATCACACCATTGATGTCAGCTCTAACTACCTACACATAGAATTCATAAGAATCATCTCAGAGTCAGATTATTTGCTAAAAGAACTGCATGTTCTAACAAGAAGAAAGCTTAAAGAAAGTGTGCTGTCTTACCAACATCACGCATTGCTGTCTTTTATAACAAGCAAAATAGAACTAACCACAAAGATCAGCATACATGCTTTTTTGCGTTGTTTCTTATCTCAAGAGAAACCCAAGAAAGTTTTTTTTTTCACTCAGCTTAGCGAGATGAAAGTTCGGTTGAAGCGATGCAAGAAGAACTGCTTCAATTCAAGCTACAATGAGTATTAATTATGTGACTTAACCATGATGGCCGAAGAGAGTGATTGGAACCAAATGGGTTTTTAGAAACAAGAGAGATGAACGGGGTACTATTATCAAGAATAAAGCACGACTGGTTGCACAAGGGTACAAACAAGAGGAAGGTAATTATGATGAAGTTATGCACCAGTTGCCATAATGAAGCAATCAAGACTCTTTTTAGGCATTTGCATCTTTCATGGGCTTTACATGTCAAATCAGATGGGATGTCACAAGTGCATTTTTTATATGGAACAACACAGAATAGGTGTATGTAAACCAAGCCTCCAGTTTAGAAGATCCAACTCCATACCAAACAAGTTCTACAAGTTGTCAAGCACTTTATGGCTTACATCAAGCCCCAATACATGTATGAAAGTGACTTTCCACGATTCTTTTGGAAACATGGAATATATGAGAGGGGACTATTGATAAAAACTCGTTTATTAGAAGGATTAGAAGAGATATCATTTGTACAGTTTACTTGAAGATAGTTATTTTTGGATTACATCTCTATGGTGAAGGATTTTGAAAACTATTATTCAAAAGAATTCAAGATGAGTTCAATGGGTGAACTCACTTTCACTTTTGGGGCTTCAAGTCAAAGCAAACTACAGTTGGTTATTTTTCTAGAGTCAAGACTAATATGTGAAAGACATTCTCAACAATTTGACTTTAGAACCATTAAGCCAGCATCTAACCCCGAATGTGAAGCTCATAAATCTCAAGAAAAGATGAAGATGGTGAAATGTTGATGACATCTTTACAGGACTATGATTGGTGTCTCATGTACTTAACAGCTTTCAAAGACCAGACATAATGTTTGTTGTTAGTCTGTGTGCAAGGTTCAAGTCACACCATAGGTCTCCCACATGCATGCTGTAAAAAGGAACTTAGTATACCACAAACATCAACCATAATTAGGTTTATAGAGATCCTAAGGCTTCTCCTTTCATTTAGAAACATTATAGACGAGACTATGCTGGGGACAAGTCATGAAAGACATCAACTTCAGGAGGATGTCAATAACTTGGAAGAAGACTGTCTCCATTGGCAAAGCAAGAAAACAAATAATTGTGGCTATAACATCAACCGAGGCAGAATAGTAGCAGCTGCAAGTTGTTTTTGCTCATGTAACTTTTGTACTCAAAATCAACTGCTTAGATATCGGATTTAACTTCATGAACACTGCAATCCATATAGACAATTGAGTAACCATATGCATTTGTAAGAAAAAAAAATATCCCTTTTCATCACACAAGAGACTAACATATTCAGATTTCACGTCACTTTATCCGAGATGTTAAGATCAGAAGGTCTCATTAATGAGGTCAAGTACATAACTGATTACAACGTAGCAGAATTATACGTCACCAAAGTCCTTTGACTTGGCAAGATTAAAACTTTTTGGTGGTAACCTTTGGTATGATGAACCCAAAGCTACGTTTGAGTGGAAGACTACATGTTAAAGTACTGGTAATCAAGTGACGACTGTTCTGGTATAAAGAATCTTTGAAGACACTATTGTTACGCTTACGGGGAAGAAATATGATTGTTTCAAAGTTTTAATGATATGCAAGAGATATTTTGAAAAATTGGGCAGTTGTATTGACAAATTTGAGTTGAAATTGTTTTAAAGTGTTGAAAGTACTCTGCTAAGACAACTCAAAGTACTGTCTCTTAGAAAGTACTGCTTAGACAACAAAGTACTGTTCTAACTTTCGGATCAAACGGCCAAACGGTAGTTTTTGAGATAAAAAACTGTATTTTACAAAACGGTAACTTTCTTTGTTATCACGACGCAACCTATAAATCCTCAACTGAATTCATTTTACTCATATCTTCATTTCTATTATTCACAAATTTTTTTAAATTTATCAAATGGCCTATAATCGCACCTGTAAACAAACATAACATGATTGCATGTGTGGGAGAAGACGTCATAATGCTGATTTTCATCAAATCGTTTTGATTATCTCACTGGATGCTCAATTACTATTCTTTGTTAGTTGATCCTTATCTAAATTGGTCCGTGGCTTCAATAGTTTTTTGGGCTACAGCTTCTCTAGGATCAATAACTGAAGTGCCTCGAATTCGCGCGCCATGTAGCTGGAAATAGAGGTTTTGATTTCAGAGGAAACCATTTTCGGGCTGATTAACTAATTATTCGATGATGCTGATGGTGTTGACTGTTTTCCAAAGAAGTTATTTGGGACTCGCTCAGAGACATAGGCTATGAGGGTAATTTGGCACACTTACTTTCTAAACTCTATTTTAGCCCTCATTGAAGTCAATTAGTTCATGTCATACTTCACTGTCTTAGTCCTAAGCGTACAACATGGTAAACAAATTTGGGACTAACATAGCATCAGCTCTGGTAGGATTAGCAACCAACCAAAAGTTCAACTTTTCTTTGATGATTATGAATGGAATGCTAGGACATATTTCCAATGGTACACCTTTTCTTATGTATCCTAGATTATTTCAACTGTTTTTGAACAAGCAATTAGAGGGAGTAACCAGACCTCAGAATTTTCTACCATCAGTTACTCTTCCCTCTAAGGTCTTTACTTTTATGAGAAAGAATAGTCCTAAGTTCTCAGGTAGGATTACACCTTTGACTCCACCAATGTTTGAGGTCATAACAACATTAGCAGCAAAGGAAGCACATAGTACGAGTACTCATTCTAGGGCTGAAAGTTCTACAAGGGATGCTCAAGGTACCCCTACTCAAAGTGCTGCTCAAGCTAGTATTCAACAAGGTACTGCTGACTTCCCAAGGTAACAAACTTACAAGCTCAATGTGCTGCTGATATTCCACAATCTCCCATGATTTAACTCCCACAATGATCTCAAAACATCTGGAGGAGATGATGACTTTGGATCCATAAGCTTTTACAATAGGAAGTTAGGAGGCTCAAGAAGCAAACCATTTCTCAAGCCAAACAGATTCACAAGCTAAAGGCCAAACTCAAGAAACTGTCAAAAGGGGTAAAGCCATTGGTCAAACATCACTTTCTTTGGGTGAAAAGTCAGAAGCTTAAGAAAGGAGAAAGAACAAAAGAGAAGGTGTCTTCAGTCAAACTGGGGAGGAATAAAGATGAAAGTAATTTGTCTGAAGAGCATCATGATCAAGATGACCATAACCATACAGCCTTTGTGTATGAAGATTTTGATGCTCAGATGCTTTTGCAGTTATACTCCTACTTAGAAAGAAAGATGATGAAACAGAAGATTGATTATTGAAGAAGAAAAAGTATACTTCTGATGTAAAAGTAGGGATATTGAAGAATGATTTGAAAAGGAATTCAAAGTACTGCTAGACAAAGGGCCCTGTTTACTGAATGACTTTAAATTTTGATGATACGCCATGGTCCTTTCAGTCCCCAATTCGTCCAACTCAAGAAGAAGAGCCTGAAGAACAGTTCAAAGATGATGAATTTCTTGCTGATATCCCTCTCAATATCAGTAGACCAAGAGGCTTAAGCATTCCTGGTCCTATGCAATCTCAACCTCAACAACCACTCAAACTACTGACCCAAAAGAAAAAGGTAAAGGGATATGGTTAAGAGCCCAAAAAGAAGAAATAACTCTTCAACAAATCAGAGCTTAGAGACTACACATGGATGAGGAAGTTGCTAGAAAGGTTCAGAGCAGAATGGGATGCAAAAAGAGAGAAAAAGGTTGGAAGAGTTAAGAAACCAAAACCAAGAGACTATTTTTCGAAAAAATTTAATTGTTAAAGGCGTCACCTACATCTCTTGCACATGAAGTACTCAATGATGATTTCCTAAAGGGTCAAGGATACAAGAATTTACCGAAAATTAAGGTATCCACAAATGAAAGGAACAAATATGATAAAGTTCAAGAATCCATCAAAGATTCTTTCAAGGATTTATCCAAAGTGGGTTCAGAAAAAGATAAGCAATGTACAGGAGAGAGATGCAAAGAGACTCTAAGGAAGAGAAAGCTACAGTTTACAGATAGAACACAGCCAATCAAAGAAGCTTAAATTGAGGACAAGACAATTGATGGACCAGAAACTATCTTAGGATTGTTGACTTTTAGAGAAAGTGCACAAATAGAGAGTCACTGGAAACAATCCTATGATTACAGAATTCAAAGGTCATATTTGACTCACCCCGATGGAGAGAATCTCCATAAATTTTATAGCTAATAATCATTTCAAGCTTCAACACACTGTGGGAGATCTACAACATTTTTGGATAACAAATCTATATCCGCTATATCTGGTTGTTAAACAAGACTATTATAAGCAAGGCATATTCCACCAACTGGTTAAGGATTGATACTTTTGGGTCGATCTACAAACCATTGGGAGACCCCTGCAAGAATGATGGATGATTCGGAAGAAACAAGAAGATGGAGAAATATAAATAATTGAGACTTATGAAATCTTCGGAGTACATACATTAGAGTTAGAGGATGGTATCAATGCTTCATATGCTGACAAAAGAAGAATCCTCTATCAAGAAGTCTGATGAAGCAGATGCTAGATCATGGTATGGAGTTGAAGATGAGAGTGAACTAGCTATCACATTGATACATTGTTTATTTTAGGACAACTGAAGATGGTGATGATATCTTAAACAAACTGGTAGTGATTTATTCAAAATTTTCTATAGATCTATTAGGACTAATTATCCCTATCCGGGTAAGAAGCACTTACTAGTTTGAGTTTTCCAAGAACTAACAGATATATGTCATGTCGAAAGTAGTTAGGTGGTCTTTGATCGGACACCTGAAGGGCAAGCCTTATAGCACCGTACATGCTATCTTTCAGTATTAGCTTCGGTGTTATGAGCTTAGTGCAACGTAAATGCCTCTTTATGTGAAGTTGTATATCCTATAACTGGTCCACATTTAATTACATTTGAACAAAACCTACGAATTCACCAACTTTATATTGACGTTTTAAGCATGTTTTCTCAAGTGCTTAGCATGTATGTCGCTGCTTGATCTATATGAAGTCTATTGCCCGAACCCGTTTTCTAGATTTTATCTATGAGTATCTTAAATACCATTGTTGAACTTAATTAAGCTTCCGCATTTTAACCTTTGAATCTTTTAAATTTGATCAATGTAAACTTATTATTATTTTAAATTTATACAACGGTGTTTGTTTTTAAAACGTACCTTTAGAGGTCGTTCTTTATGCTTTGTACTTGAGATATCCAGTGAACGTCGCGCTCCCGGACACTAAATCGGACGGGACCCTATTTGGGGGTATGACACACGCTGGTTTGGTTGCTAAGCCAAGACCCCTCGGCGAAGATTACAAACTATTACAAACTTACATCAATCTTCTTTCTTTTTCTTTTTCTCAATTTTTTTTAAATTACATTAATACATCCACTTTTGGTTTATATTCGTTACCCATACATTGTTGTTTTACATGTTAATATATACAAATCTAACTAATGACTCGATTTGAGGTGGATCAAAATAACATGGAGATCATCTAACAAATATATGGGAGTATTGACTTGACTTTTCTTCCCCATTCTTCCGCGAACTAAATACTACCATGAATCCCAATCGTCCCGAAACTGTATTTACAAGGATAAAGACTTAGCAACCGTGTACTCAATAATTAACCTGGGTTAAACATAATAATGTACTATAGGTGAGTACATATAAGGTATGCTAAGGGGATTTGGGTGTAACGATTGGTTTAAGGGTGACAATGCTCTTCATTAATAGTCTGGATTAACCAGAAAATTACGAGAACCATGAAAAAGGATAGGCTCAGAGGTCTGTTCTAGGGGTATCTGCATAAGGTGAGTGCATGGTAAGGGTGTAGGATATTTATATGATCTCGGATTGTTGTGTGACCACATAACAATTACAGGTTTAAAATATAGGTTAATCCTAATGCCTCTTGTCAAGCAAATCCTAATACTTACTATGCGGTCTCAGGATGCATCACTAAAACAAGTTTTAGAATTTAATATGCGACCGGTACACTCATATGAATTTTACTAACACCAGACATTCCAGAAAAGGTGACAAGGCAATGCATACATGGCCGTAACGATGGAATAGACATGCACGCCTGTAGATCAACCTTAACTCGAACCGGGTAAAGATAAAATCATCTTGGGTTACCAACGATGGGTACCCGAATTCCTAAAGATCTAAGGGCGAACCTCACACTTTAGGGTGGAATTCTGAGGGTTATTGTACTAGTCATATAAATTCCTATCCATGAGACGCTATTAATACTCGGTTTTCGTCGGTATGTGTCATAAGAAATTTTAAATTTGGGTAAAACTTTCCTTTTATGCTATGTTTCGATATATTACCCATCATTTTAAGGACAAAGCAAATGGCAAATGAAAGAATAGTTTCTAAGGCTTATTTTCCCCCTACACTTAAGTTGAACATTGTCCCCAATGTTCTCTAGAAGTACCCGTTAAAACGAATAAAGGGAAAAGAAAACAAGGAAAAGAAACTAGTACTCCCCCGGTTTACTCAATAATGGAGAAGAAACATGCGATAACTAGTTAAATCATCCTCCGAGAATCATCCAATGAAACTTCCTAAGAACTTCCAAGCTTTTTCTCATCAAATATAACCTGTAATCAAAGATAAAGACAACTATACCAAGCATAAAATGTGCGATTTACCAATATAAAATATGAATTTAGGTTCGACTCGATAAAGCAGTAAAGATAGAATGAGAGAATTGTTAAACTCATTAGGTTTTGCAGGTTCATAACAGAAGGATACATATATTAAATGTTATGCCAGTTTGATTTTCAAAAATAATTAAAAATTTTAAGTTTTCTGAACTTGGGCGTTTGACGCCGTCAGGGTTTTGGTGACCCCGTCACAGGTGACGTGGTGACGCCGTCGTGTGTTAATCATGACGCCATCTCCACAGTCTGTGAAAATGAAAATTTTGTTTTTGATGAAAAATTTCCTGCACTTGATTCCATAAGTTAATTCCTGTACAAATGGCTGCATAAAACCTGAGATTTAACAATTCAATCATATGACTCGAAACTGACGCGAATTAATCTAAACAATTTATTTAACATGTTTGAACTTGGTTCTAAAACCAGATAGATTCCCCTACACTTATTGATTGCAAAATACCTTTGATTGAAATTAAGACGAGGTTATAAACAAACAAAGCATGATTGCAAACCGATTCAAACATAATAAAACAAATAATAGAGAATTAAAACAGACGACACTCCTAATATGCGAGAAAAGTAAATATTGGATTGCCTCCCAAAAAGCGCTTGTTTTTGTTCGAGTCGCGAACCCGACTCTACCCTTATTTAACAGATAAAGGGGAAGGTTCCCCTACACTTGAGTTTAAGTGCGGGTGATAGTAACGGTACATACCATCGTGATGAGAAGGAGCCATACGTTGAGAAATTTGTTGTTGAAGAATAGGCTCTAAACGGTGTGCTTTTAGAATTCTACCTCTCTCTACTTCATTTGGCCAATCAAATAAACTAAGTTCTTCTCCTAGAGGAGAAAGTTCCTTAGATTCTAATCCCCAATCATCATCAAACATCTCCCAATTTGAAATATCAATACCTAGGGATACACTTTTTCCTAATAAATCCGGTTTAAATCCATAATGTCTCTTAGGGTTATCTATACCTGGGTTATAATAACTATACACACCCTTAGGATGAGAATTTACCACGTGAGGCGAAGGTGGTGTTTGATTTGTTAAATAATCTACTACCTTCATCCTAGAACTATCCAGACTATGTGGTTTAATGGGCGGTTCGAGGCCTATTACGTCTCCTAGACTTACATCTAAGGATGGACTATTGAGTAAAGGTTGAGGCTCTGGTCCATTAAAACTAGGATCTTCCCTAGAACTAAGAGGAGTGTTGTGATTACAATTCAAGCCTACTTCCTCTAGTTTTATTTCGCTCAAAGGTTCTATCTCTATTGGGGTCCCTAAAGTCTTTTCTACTTCTTCCGGGTAAGTCACGGGCGGTGTGTATTCCTCAAATGACGGTAGAGTTTGTGTGGTACTCTCAGGGCTTGTAACCTCTACCTCATTATCCATCGTACTTAGGCTATCTACATGCTCATCATAGTCTAACCATGCCATGCACCTAGGTACCTGTACCCTAACCATATCATCCCCAACTATTTGAGCATTTGGATTTACTATTGTTTCGTCAGAAATAACGCTTGTTGGGTTGCTACATTTTTTTATCGTATTGGGCACAATCCTTTATGGCATGCCATGCTCCTATATCACTAAACTTCCTAAGATCCCCTTCTGTTGTCAAATTGATGATATGACGGGATAACGAGTCGAGATGTTTAAGAAAGATTTCAATTCGGGTCCATATACTAAGGCCATGATTCAGGACTTTTCGGATTATGTCTTTGAAACGAGTCCACGAATCGTAGAGAGATTCATCTTGATGTTGGAACACCAAGAGTTGATTACGAAAGAATACATCAAACCTACCTACGCTAGAATAACCATACCTATTGATAGACAACAAGAAAGCTAATGACAGGAATTAAAATCTCACTTGAAAGGATTCAAGCAAGTAGAACTAAGTTAAACTATGATCAAAACCTAACTATTCCCTAGGCGGCGCCGCCAAAAACTTGATGCGGTCGTCGTAGGACTTCTACACGAAGTTTTACAACTCCCTATGCAGAGCACCTAATCGTTGTAGTAGTAGTATAGGCAAGACTCG
>BQNB010059435.1:0-29674 GCA_026074375.1 Tanacetum coccineum
AGGTAGGTTTAGGGTTTCGGGTTAGGATTTTTGGTTATAATTCAAGTTAGGGTTATGGTTTAGGATAGATTAGGGTTTAGGATTAGTGTTAGGATTAAGGTTTATGGTTTAGGATTAAGGTTTAGGGCTTAGTTTTAAGGTTTAGGGTTTAGTTTTAGCTTTAAAGTGAAATTAGGGTTTTAGGGTTTCGTTTAGGGTTTAGGGTTTTAGATTAGAGTTTTAGGACGAATTATGGTTTAGATTTATGGTTTAGAAGTCATGCATTAAGTGCTTGTACCTTGTGCTAAAGTGGTGGTAAAGTTTAAACATGATTTAGGAGCTTAAATGACCTAATTAGGTTTTTAGGCATGATTAGATTATACATTATGCTTTAGAAAATTATAACTTGATTCATGAGGGAAAAGATATTCAAATGTTGTGTATTGATACTTGTGCACATGCTTTAGAGGCTTTCACATTCATTTTATATGTATACATTACATATAATTAGGGTTTAGATGTAAACGTTAACGTTTAATGCTTGTTTTGAAATAACATTTTGAAAAGTACGTTAAATGGGTAATGTACTTGGTAAAAATGATATTAGGATATAGACTTGACATATTAGGATGTTTACATGATATAAACATAGATATAGATGGCATTGGTGGAGGTTACGTGAGCTCGTTTACTTTAGAGATGCAAGTTACGTTGCATAATGAGATAAAGTAAAAAATTTCCCTGTATAAAGGTGGTATATAAAGTGCATCTAATTTAATAGATGGATATTACAATGCATCTGATTTAATAGAAGGATAATTACATTGATGAAAATTGCAGGTTGTTATAGTCTCCCTCCCTTAAAAGAAATCTCGTCCCGAGATTTAGTTGTATGCCGAAGTGATGTTTGAAAACAGATGTGGTTACTTGGCAAGAATTTGATCTTCGTGTTCCCACGTAAATTATGGTCCTCTTTTAGAGTTCCATCTTACTTTGACTATAGGAATACGACTTTGTTTTAGTTGCTTGACTTCTCGATCCATGATCTCCACTGGTTCTTCCATAAAGTTAAGTTTGTCATCGAGTCGAAGCTCTTTCATTGAAATGACAAGGGATTCGTCAGATAAGCATTTCTTTAGATTAGAAACGTGGAAAGTACTGTGGATATTACTGATCTCTTCAGGAAGCTCAAGTTTATATGCCATTGGGCTAATTTTAGTTCAAGGATTTTAAAAGGTCCAATGTACCAAAGGTTAGGCTTTCCTCGTTTTCCAAATCGGATGACACCTTTACGAGGTGACACTTTTAACATAACACGATCTCCAACTTGAAATTCTAAAGGCTTGCAAGCGTTGTTGAATTTGCACTATCTTTTTGGTGGTTTCATATATTATTTATGGTCCCGTAAGTTGAACATCTCCAACTTCGGCCCAGCAAACAGGTGATCTGCACTTTCGACCATAAAGTGCCTTAAATGGTGCTGCCTTAATACTAGAATGGTAACTGTTATTGTAATAAAATTCTACTAATGGTAAGTATTTTTCCCATCCTTTTCCAAAATCTATAACACAGGCTCGAAGCATGTCTTTAAGTGTTTGGATGGTTCTTTCACTTTGTCTATCAGTTTCGGGATGATATGCTGTACTCATGTCTAATTGAGTATCCAAAGCACTTTGTAATGATTTCCAGAATCTGGATGTGAAATGACTGTCACGATTTGAGATGATAGATATTAGCACTCCATGCCGGGAGACTATTTCTTTGATGTATAACCTTGTAAGTGTTTCCATACTATCTGTCTTTCGGGTAGGGATGAAATGTGTGGATTTAGTGAGGCGATCGACAATGACCCAGATTGTGTCATGTCCGTTTTAGGTTTTGGGTAGTTTTGTGATGAAATCCATTGTTATTCTCTCCCACTTCCACATAGGGATCTCCAGTTGTACCAGTAAGCCGGATGGCTTCTGACATTCTGCTTTAACTCTAGAACATGTCAAACATTTGCCAACATATTCAACGATGATTGCCTTCATGTTAGGCCACCAATAGAGTTTCTTTAGAACCTGATACATTTTGTCAGAACCCGGGTGAATGGAATACTTCAATTTATGGGACTCATGCATGATCAAGTCTCTCAGATTACCAAAGAGTGGTAACCAACATCGATTCTTGATACATCAGGTTCCATCAGGACGTATTTTAAATGATTTGTCCATTCCTCGTAAGTTTTTAGCCTTGATGTTTTCTTCTTTGAGTTCTTCGGTTTGAGCTTTAAGAATTTGTAAGGGTAAGTTTGGATGAATGGTCATAACTAATGATCTAACTCGGAGTGGTTTGATTCGTTATTTTCCTTTCCAGGATGGTAGCGAATCTCACAATCGTAATCTGCGAGCAATTCTAGCCAACGGCGTTGTCTCATAATGTAAAATTCCGTACTTAAGGTCACTATTTATTCCGAGCTTTATTTCTATTTTTATTTTTAAGCAAAGTTATTAATTTTACGTTTACCTAGCCATGAGAGGCTAAATCTCTCATAACTACTCGGTGAAAATAATATAATGAATAAGCATTTGGTATAATTACGTTCTTGTTAATCTTAAGCTTTTGTTATAATCCTATCGTGTCTGATCTTGTCAACTTTGATTATCAAATTTGATTGTATACTCACACTGGTATAGGTCAAAAGACCCATTGTGATCTATATAGTTTTAAAGGTTTGTCTATGATCTTTATCGTCTGTGATGAGAAATCCACTTACGTTATTTGATAAACAAAAAGAGATTTGACATAATAGTAACTGGATTATTTGAGTGATACATATGATCGAGTTAGCTAAACATAAGTCTTAAGTTAAACAAGTTAATTTATGTAAACGTTTTCTAACGAGAAAATACTTTTTGTAAATTAAAGTCCTAAGTCTAATATCGTAACTATTACCATTGCTTATGAATTATATAAAATTATCCGAGTAGTCATATTTCTCACATTTGTTAAAGTTTATTTTTTAGTCGATTATTCGACACTACAGTCAAATCCCTGTGGACGACCTAGTCTTACATAAAGATTGTTTATACCATACGTGAGACTTTTTCTTTTATCGTGTGTTTTCCCTATAATAAAATTAGTATTTTTAGTCATTATAAATTTAAAGCTTTTGAAACACGTCAAAGTTTTTGGCGCCGCTGCCGAGGATTTCAAAGCTAGTCTATAATCAAACTTTTTTAAAATAATTTTTAACAATCCCTCTTTTCAAAAAAATATATCGCTGTACATTTTTCTAGCAAACTGACCTAGAAAAATTCTCCATTGGATGCATACACGTGCCTCCAACTCTGAACTTGTTGAACCGTTACCTGAACCTGAACGTACTCTGAATCGAAGACTTCGTCGACGAAACAGAAGAGTTCCCTTCGATCAAAGAAACAATCCACCTCAACACCCGAGAGTTGTCTATCCGCCAATTCTTAACATCAGTTACTTCCGTCACTTTCTCGTTACCCTTAAAAATCTCAATCCCATAGATGATGAACCCATGTTGGCTGCCGACCGTGTTGTCGCTTGGACCATGGTTTCGCAATCACCATTCCTGAAACCGCAAATGAATTTACCGTTAAAGGTAACCAACCGACTCTCATCAAAGGAAACCAATTTGATAGTAGAACCAAAACCGATCCTCATTATAACACCCCCATTTTTGACACATATCAGCGAAAGCTAATTTGGGGTATTATTTCATAGTACTACAGTCATAATCATAGAAAATGACTCAAAAGAGACATTTTTAAAAGATAAGTTATCATTCATTATTTCATCAGAGTTTTTACAAACAGAGGTCCCAAAATCTACATGAAAACATAAAGCTTGAATGATAACAGTTTAGCCATCTTCAAGTCTGTGCCACTCCATGCCATAAGATGCTCAGTTACCTGAGATAAACATACTATAAAGTCAACACAAAGGTTGAGTGAAATTCATAGGTTTATGTTAAACAGTTTGAATACAAGTTCAATAGTGGGTTACGTTGTTATACACCCATAAGTGTAATAATTACAATGAGTACAATTATTATAGAAAACAGTATTATTGTATCTAAGCTCATGGCACTCAAACTGACTTGTGTATATATCAATAATGATATATATAATGATAATGGCCTCCATGTAGGTAATTGCCATATACCTATGAATTTCAAATATAGTGCATTTGGTTACCTATCCGGCTAACACAAACGGGATTCGTCAACCCCGATAGACCTATCCACAATATTCGCGTTCACTCACAAGTGATTAATGGTCCATAATGGTGGGGGTCTTTTGGAATAAAGGGACTTAGACAACAGATGCAATAATATATCAGGATAGCATATATTTAGAAAACTCTTGTATTCATGGTTTATATCATGTATCCCCCTCGCGGGTTTATGAAACATTTAAAAGAGTTATATGCGAGGCTATGAACTCACCTTAACAGGGGAAATCTGATTGATGGCAAAAGTATATCAAGTGAAAGTTAACGGCTATGTCACGGCAATTGAGTAAAACGGGTCAAAATGGGGTTTTCTGGTTTGGCACGTTAGTACGACTTAAAGGTTATTTTTCTCTTGATTCTCGGCTTCTATTCTGAGCTTAGGGACCTTCAACTTATTCCTTGGCTGAGCTAGAACTCCATTTGAGTGTGAGATAAATGTTTGAGGTGTGATTTGAATGAATGGGGGGTGTTCGGCTTATATAGGGTTCGAATGACCCTTGGTGCCTAAGTTTGGGGTTTGATTAGTGTCAAGGCTAGGATAGATGATTCATGGGAGCTATAGTGATGAGTATTGAGAGCTAGAAGAGTAGGATTTAATGGTGGAAGGGTGTATGAGGGTTTCAGGTATAATAAAGTGACAAGGAGGTGACAAGGCTAACTTGGTGGCCAAGGGAGGTGATGGAGGTGCTTGGTTGCTTGCTTGTGACATGGTGGTGATGTCATAGAGGTGCTAGGGTGCTTGGTTGGGTTGAAAATGGGTCAAAATGAAATAAAAAGGGGTGCCGGGTTTAATGGGTCACGGGTTAGGGTTTTATGGTTTTTAGATCGAGTTAGGTTTAAGGTTTAGGGTAGTTTAGGGTTTAGGATTAAGGTTTAATGTTAGGATTAGGGTTTAGGATTAGGTTTAAGGTTTAGGGTTTAGTTTTAGGTTTAAAGTGAAATTAGGGTTTTAGGGTTTCGTTTAAGGTTTAGGGTTTTTAGATTTAGGTTTTAAGATGACTTAGGGTTTAAGTTTATGGTTTAGAATTTATGCATTAAGTGCTTGTACCTTGTGCTAAAGTGGTGGTAAGTTTAAAACATGAGTAGGAGCTTAAATGACCTAATTAGGTTTTTAGGCATGATTAGCTTGTACATTGTGCTTTAGAAAGTTGTAACTTGATTTTAGGAGGGAAAAAGATATTCAAATGTTGTGCATTGTACCACTTTTATACATGCTTTAGACGTCTTCTATTCATTTTATATGTATACATAAATATAATTAGGGTTTGATATAATAGTTAACCGTTTAATGCTGTTTTGAAATAACGTTTGAAAGAAGTACGCTTAATTATAATGTACTTGGTAAAAATGATATTAAGATATAGATTTGACATATTAGGATGTTTACATAATATAAACATAGATAGAATTGGCACAGGTAGGTTGCGTGAACTCGTTTACTTTAGAGATGCAACTTACATTGCATAATGAGACAAAGCAAAAATTTTTCCCTGAAAATGTGGTTTTAAAAATATTTAATAATACGATGGATATCACAGTGCATCTATTTAATAGATGAATAATTACATTGAATGGAAAATTACGGCTTTGTTATGGTCTCATCCTAAAAGAAATCTCGTCCCGAGATTTAGTTGGATGCCGGAGTGATGTTTGAAAAAAAGATGTGGGATACTTGCACCAAATTTGATGCTTCGGTTCCGGGTAATTTTGTCTCGTTAGAAGTATCATCTACTTTGATATAAGTATAAGAATTTGTTTCAGTTGCTTAACTTCTTGATCCATGATCTCCACTGGTTTTTCCACAAAGTTGAGTTTGTCATCGAGTCGAAGCTCTTTCATTAGAATGACAAGGGATTCGTTAGATAAGCATTTCTTTAGATTAGAAACGTGGAAAGTACTGTGGATTTTTACTGAGCTATTCGGGGATGTTCAAGATTATATGCCTTGGGCCCAATACGTTCAAGATTTTGAAAGGTCCAAGTAAGGGGGTAAGTTTCCTCATTTTCCGAATCGGATGACACCTTTACGAGGTGACACTTTTAACATAACACGATCTCCAACTTGAAATTCTAAAGGCTTTCATCTTATATTGGCATAACTTCTCTGCCGGTCTCTTGCAGCTTGCAAGCATTGTCGAATTTGCACTATCTTTTTAGTGGTTTCATGGATTATTTCTGGTCGCGTAAGTTGAACATCTCCAACTTCGGCCCAGAAAACAGTTGATCTGTACTTTTGACCATAAAGTGCCTCAAATGGTGCTGCCTTAATACTGGCATGGTAACTGTTATTGTAAGAAAATTCTACTAATGGTAAGTGTTTTTCCCATCCTTTTTCCAAAATCTATAACACAGGCTCGAAGCATGTATTCAAGTGTTTGAATGGTCCTTTCACTTTTCCCATTAGTTTCGGGATGATATGCCGAATCATGTTAATTGGTGTACCTAGGCACTTTGTAATTAATTGCACCGAATTTCTGGGACGTGAAAATGACTGTCACGATCCGAGATTGATAAGATAGTGGTACTCCAATGTAGGAGACTATTTCCTTTTTGTATAAACCTTGTAAGGGTTTCCCTTCTATCTGTCTCTTGGGTTCAAGGATGGAAATATGCGGACTATGGTGAGGCGCATCGACAGTGACCAGATTGTGTATGTCCGTTTGAGGTTTTGGGTGTTCTTGTGATGATAATTCCATTATTATTCTCTCCCACTTCCACATAGGAATCTCTGGTTGTACCAGTAAGCCGGATGGCTTCTGACTTTTGCTTCTTATACTCTTAGAGCATGTTTAAATTTGCCAACATACTCGACGATGATGCCCTTCTAATTGAGGGCCAAACCCATATAGAGTTTTTTAGATACTTGATAATCTTGTCTGAACTGGGTTAAGGAATACTTTGATTTATAGGAATCATACTTGATTAAGTATCGTCTGATTACCAAAGAGTGGTAACTAACATTACGATTCTTGATAATACTTCGGGTTTACATCAGGAGTATTTCAAATGATTTATTCCATTCCTCGTAAGTTTTTTAGCCTTGATGTTTTATCTTTGAGTGCTTAAGTTTGAGCTTTTAGGAATTTGTGAGGAGTAAAGTTTGGAAGAATGGTCTTAAAACTAATGATCTAACTCGAAGTGGTTTAATTCGTTCCTTTCGGCTTAAGGCATCTGCTACGACATTTGCCTTTCCAGGATGGTAGCGAATTTCACAATCCTAATTTGCAAGCAATTCTAGCCAATGGCGTTGTCTCATGTTTAACTCTTTCTGATTAAGGATATGCTGAAGACTTTTATGATCAGTGAACATAAGTACATTTGGTGCCATACAGATAGTGTCTCTAAATTTTAAGGCGAGCACTACTGCTCCTAATTTAAGATTATGAGTGGTATAGTTTTCTTCATTAGGCTTAAGTTGTTGGGATGCATATGCAATAACTTTCTCTCTTTGCATTAACACCGCTCCCAGACCTTGATGGGATGCATCACAGTAAATAACAAAATCGTCATTTCCTTCTGGTAATGCTAAGATTAGAACTTCTCATAGCTTCTATTTAAGTAATTAAAAAGCCGACTCTTGGTCTTCCCCCCAGAATTGACGTATTTCTATAGGTGTAGTAGGTGATGTCCAATTCTTAACTGCTTCAATCTTGGTGTAGTCAACATGAAGTCCTTGACTATCAATTAAGTGTCCAAGAAATTGCACGATACGAATCCAGTAATCACACTTAGAGAATTTGGCATACAACTTCTCTTTCTTGAGTAATTCTATGATTATTCTCAAATGATTTGCGTGCCCTTCTTTGTTACAAGAGTAGGTAAGAATATCATCGATGAACACTATTACAAATTTGTCCAAGTATGGTTTACACACACGGTTCACGAGATCCATAAATACAGCAGGCGTGTTAGTTAAACCAAATGGAATCACTTGAAATTCATAATGTCCGTATCTTGTTTTGAAAGAAGTCTTGGGAATATTTCATCCCTTACTCTCAGTTGATGATAGCCTGATCTTAAGTCAATCTTCGAGTAGACACTCAAACCTTGAAGTTGGTCAAATAAGTCATCAATCCTGGGTAATGGGTAACGATTCTTTATGGTAAGTTTATTCAACTCCCGATAATCGATATACATTCTCCGTCTTTCTTTTTGACAAATAAGATAGGAGCTCCCCAAGGCGAAGTACTTGGTCAGATAAAACCTCGATCTGATGACTCTTGAAGTTGGTTAGATAGTTCCTGCATTTCTGAAGGAGCTAATCTATAGGGTGCTCGGGCTACAGGTGTTGTTCTTAAAATTAAATCGATTTGGAATTATACTTGGCGAACGGGAGGAATGCCAGGTAGATCTTTAAGAAAAGCTTTTGGGAATTCTCTGACTACTGGGATATCTTCTAGTCTTTTCTCGTCTAACTTCTTTTCCATTACTTGGATTACGAAAACTTGACAACCTCGAGATATATATCTTTTGCTTTTTATACAGGATATGAGATTTAGTCGGGTTTTACTTTGGTCACCTCGGATGATCAAAGTTTCACCATTGATGGGGATGTAGACGACTTTCTCATTACTGATAATTCTAGCATGATAATTAGATAACCAATCCATACCAATGACGACATCGAAACTACCGAGTTTAATTGGAATAAGATCAATTTCGAAAGGTTGGTTTAACAAAGTTAGGGTGCAACCCTGAATAATGGTGTTTATGCTTACTAGGTTTCTGTCAGCCATTTCGATATTGTAAAAGGCATCTATTATAATGGGTGGAATATTTAGCATAGAGGCAAGAGATATGGATTCGAAGCTTTTATCGGCTCCAGAATCAAATAATACTCTAGCTAGATGTTGGTTTAGAAGGAACATACCCGTGACTACGTTTAGTTCTTGGTGAGCATTCCTATCCCTCAGCATGTAGGCTCTTCCCTGGGCATTGTTGTTGGTGGTCTTTCAGTACTAATTTGCATAATGCCCTTTCTCTCCACAGGCATGACAAGTAACTGTCACTGGTAGCAGATTACTTCCAGTGGTTGGCCCTTTGTTTTTGCAGTTCTTGGTCAGATGGCCCACCTTCTTGCAAGTATTACATTTGACAGTGCAAGGTCTTATGTGATGCAGAGTGAACTTCTTACACAAGGGATGGTTTCCAGTATACCCATTGTTTTCAGTTGCGATGGCAGCATAAGACCTGAAGGTTTCCTGTCTTCTGTTCTGTTGTGGTTGGTGATTATTGTAGCGGTTGTTGGTGTTGGTGTTACGGTAGTTGTTGTTGTTGAAAGTCATTCTGTCGTCAAACTTTCGTTTGTGATCACTTGATACTTGCACCAGAGTGTGCTTTGTTACCTGATCCATTAGCCTCTAGGCTATGTTAATGTCTTCCTCTAGAGTTTGAGGTTTAGAGGCGGTAACATTCCCTTCAATACTTTGAGGCAATCCCCTGATGAAAACTTCCATCATTTTCTCAGAATCTGGCACCATAGTGGGACACAAGGTTGCCAATTCATGGAATCTTCTCACATATGTCTTAAGATCATCCCCCTTCACAGTCAGATGGTAATATTCGTCTTCCATCTTTTGGACCTTAGTTCAGGGACAAAACTTCTTTATTAAAAGCTTCTTGAATTCAACCCAGGTAATCTTGTAAGCTTCTTCTATCCCAATAGGTTGGGCAAAAGAATTCCACCAGGATAGAGCTTCTTCAGTTAAAGTACCAGTAGCAAACTTTACCTTGCAGTCTTCGGTACAGTTGCTACGGGAAAACACTGATTCAGTTCGCTCAAACCAGCAGCTAAGTCCAACAGCTCCTTCTGAACCTTTGAAGTTGATAGGTTGGAAGCTTATGAACTCTTTGTAGCTACACTTTCTTGCTACAGGAGCTTCTCTTTCTCCAGTGTTCCTATTGGTATTGTCAGCATTTGTCATTGTTGCAACTTGTGCTTCCAGAGCTGCGGTAACACTGTCAGCAACTAGTTTCTTGATGGCAGCTTGAGTCATGGCTGGTGCTTCAGATGTTGATGTCCTTTTGGGAGGCATTCAATCAGCATAAGACAACACGTAATAAGAATGATCTCACAAGTCTTAAAATGCAATGCTTATTACTTTAAGCAATTTTAACAATAGTGATATTAAATCATAGATACTTATTTGATATGGATTCTAACAAGCATTTGATTTATTAAAAGTCACAGTATGATTCATAATGATGATGACAGAGATGTAATATAGGACACAGGATGAATATAAAACAGGATCACCATTGTATTATATCATGAACAACTTGCCTTTGTACTATACATAGTCAAAATTTGATAAGTGTTGTTTTTTATACCACACATTCCTTGGCTAGGTCCTATCAAAAGCTATAACTAGTATCTAATCTAGTAGTCTGAGGGTCCTTCCTGGCTGTTCTTGTGTTCATAGATTGCATTCAGAAGACTTTCCTTATCTGCTTAGTGACGAACCTGGATATCTTTGATGATTTGTTCTAGATTAGCAATCCTGAAGTGAGCCAGAGAAATCTTGCTGTTATTTCCCAATTGCATTCTTTAGAGTTTAGCAATTTGAGCACGAGCCTTTTGGAGTTCAGCTTCTAGATTGTCAAAATCTTATTGTATGATCACCCGACCTTTTCCAAGACCTTCTATTTTGTCTTCTATGTGCTCAATGCGGTCAAGAGAGAGTTCATCTAGATGATTTAAAATTTCCTCAATTTGCTCCTTATGACGTTCCAGACTTGTCTTACGGGAGCTTTCTCCTATCTCAAATGCTTGAGGTAGGGTAGAAGTAGAGGAGGGTGATCGGTCACGGCCTCATTTCTTAAGTGGCAATAATTCCTTAGGAAGAAATAATTCTTGAGGATTAAACATTGGTGATAGCATTGGAGATGGAGGCACAATAGTTGGCGGTGGACTAGGTGATTCTTTAGCATAATATGCATGCATGAACTTTATATAGGGGTCATCATGAAAAAGTGAAAAAGTTGGTGAAGCTATTGGAACTAAACCAAATGAGTTATTTGAAGAGCTAGAATAAGTATTTCCTGGTCTGGGACATAGTCTGGTTAAGCCGATATATAGTCCGGAAAGTTAGAGGAAAACGCAACCTCAATATTGGAAGTAGGGTGGCTAGGAGAAGACATCGCTCTGTTAACAACCCAGTGGTAAATAACATAAGTTATTTATATAATAGTATAATAGTTATGTACTTTACATACTATTCCGGAAGATGTAGTGGCATGGAGGACTTTCTTGGATGGAAAAAGAAAAGTAGTTATAGTTAAGGTTTCAACCTTGTTCTCTATAACATTGGCTCTTGATACCAATCTATAACACCCCCATTTTTGACATATAGCAGCGAAAGCTAATCTGGGGTATTATTTTATAGTACAACAGTCATAATCATAGAAAACGACTCAAAAGAGACGTTTTTAAAAGATAAGTTATCATTCATTATTTAGAGTTTTTACAAACAGAGGTCCCAAAAATCTACATGAAAACATAAAGTTTGAATGATAACAGTTTAGCCATCTTCAAGTCCGTGCCACTCAGTGCCATAAGTTGCTCAAATACCCGAGATAAACATGTTAAAAAGTCAACACAAAGGTTGAGTGAAATTCACAGGTTTATATTAAACAATTTGAATACAAGTTCAATAGTGGGTTACTTTGTTATACACCCATAAGTGTAATAATTTCAATGAGTACAATTATTATAGAAAACAATATTATTGCCCAAAGCTCATGCACCGAGACCTTGAGATAATCAATAATCACAATAAGTTTCCTTAATGGGTGCCTTTGCCAAACACCCGCATAGTGTTTCAAATGAAGTGCGCTTGGTTACCAGAAAGTATAGGTACACCAACAGGGAAGCTCAGTCCCAAATAGATCTATTCACAGCATTCGCGCTTACTCCTAAAAGTAATTAACGGTTCATGATAGTGGGGTCTTAATGGCAAAAGTAAGGACTTAGGCAATAATATATCAGGATAGCATACAGTTGAAAAAACACTTGCATTCATGGTTTATAGCATGTATCCCACTCACGGGTTTCTGAAAACATTAGAAGATTTAAAATGCAAGGCTATGAACTCACCTTAATAGTATAGGTAAATCTTATTGATGGTAAAAGTATATAAAGTGAAAGTAGAGGCTTTGTAACGCAACCTGGGGTAATATGTCAAGTCTTAGTGTGATAGTTTATGTTTTAAAACTTTATAAAGTTTAACGTATTACTTTGATTTATTAATTTATGGAAATATTGTATCATTGTTCGGGCCATCATAATTCAGAGGTCATGTAGTAAACGTTTGAGGAGCTAGGACACTTTAAATCGTAAATCCAGAAAATTTGTCAAAACGTATACCCAAATGAAACTCCTCACATGAAGCTCCCTAGTAACGTGATACGATAAGATTTTAAATTTCTTTAAAAGTTAGTCGACGATAAATTACGTTAAATATATAACGTAATTGTTTTATAATGTGCCGATCGATAATTAATAACGATTAATGTGTCGGGTTTTAATAAAATCAAGTTTTATAATATTAATATATATTTTTATAATTTATATAAAAATATTATATTTTCAAGTTTGCAAAAACGGCAATATATACCATTGGTTTATAAACTTTTACAAGTTTAGTCCTTTATACATAAAGTATATATAATTTAAACCTTTAACTTTAGAACTTGGCAAAATAGGTCCTTATAGTTATAACTTTAGAATAATGACATTTTCAGCCCCTTTAGTTATAAATTTTAGAAAGTTACGATATATACCCCTATGTATGGAAATATTTGCAAAACAAGTCCAAAAAGCCATGCAAGCTTATTTTAGGGTTCCAAATAATATTTTCAGGTTATAGCTTATTAGAATAAGCAAAAATAAGATGTTCTAACGTAACAAAAGTTTAGAAAAAGGATTTGTTAGTTAGAAAATCAAAACGGTGGGTCATTTTTAGTGTTTTAATAAAAAAACGCATGGGTTTGAGGATTCAAGGCTTTAACAAGAGTTCATATATGATCTTAAGAGTATTATGAACATTCTAATACAGATTATAAGCTTATTGAACAAGATTTAAGCTTACTTGAGCTAGAAATGGGTCGAAATGGGTTTTTCGGGTTCGTACGCCTAGATATGGATTCAAGACCTTCCTTCTCTTGATTCTTGGCTTGTATTCTGATCTTAGGGACCTTCTACTTCTTCCTTGGCCTGATTTAGAACTCCATTTGAGTGGTGATGAGTTTTTGAGGTGTGTTTGAAGTGGTGTGTGTGTTTCGGCTTATATAGGGCTCATAAACCCTTGGTGCCTAAGTTTTCTTGGTGGCTAAGGGTCAAGGGCTGTAGAGAGGGTGGACTAAGGACGCCTGTGATGGAGTAATATGAGAGGTAATGAAGGTAGCAATGCAAGGTGGAAGGATGTTGAGGAGGTTCGGTTATAAAAGGGTAACAAGGAGGTGATAAGACAATCTTGGTGGCCAAGGGTGGTGATGGAGGTACTTGGTTACTTGCTTGGTGACATGGTGGTGAGGTCATAGAGGTGCTTGATGTGCTAGGTTGCTAGCTTAGGCATAAATGGATCAAAAATGAAAGAAAAAGGTGTCGGGTAGGTTTTTGGTTTCGGGTTAGGATTTTTAGGGTTGAATTCGAGTTAAGGTTAGGGTTTAAGATAGTTAAATGTTAGGATTAGGGTTTAGGATTAAGGTTTAGGGTTTAGGATTAAGGTTTAAGGTTTAGGATTAAGGTTTAAGGTTTAGTTTTAGGTTTAAAGTGAAATTAGGGTTTTAGGGTTTTATTTAGGGTTTAAAGTTTTAGATTAGGGTTTTAAGATGACTTAGGGTTTAGGTTTAAGGTTTAGGAGTCATGAATTAAATGCTTGTACCTTGTGTTAAAGTGGTAGTAAGAAACTAAAGTGATTTAAGAGGTAAAATGACCTAGTTTGGTTTTCTTGCATTATTGACTTGTACATTGGGCTTTAGAAATTTGTAACTTGATTTAGGAGGGAAAAGATGTTCAAATGTTATGCATTGTACACTTGTACATATGCTTGAAGGCTTGCACATTCATTTTATAAGTATACATTACATATAATTAGGGTTTTGATATAAACATTAACAGATAAAGTCTGTTTTGATATAACATTGTAAATGGTACATTAAATGGATAATGTACTTGGTAAAATGATATTAAGATATAGACTTGACATATTAGGATGTTTACATGATATAAACATAGATATAGATGGCATTGGTGGAGGTTGCATGAGCTCGTTTACTTTAGAGATGCAAGTTACGTTGCATAATGAGATAAAGCAAAAATTTCCCTGTAAAAAGGTGGTATATATATAATAGATGGATATTACAGTGCATCTAATTTAATAGATGGATAATTACATTGATGAAAATTACGGGTTGTTATAACTGATGAAGAAAACTGAGTATAACAAACTTGATGCTGAAGTAGAACAACCCAAACTTGTGTCTTATATCTTGTACTATCCACGTGACGTCAAACTTATAAATAAATCTGTGAAATATAAGTAGACCGCAATCTTTTGACCAAAATCCTCATCTTCTATGAGACACATAACCAAAGTGATAGCAAATGTGAGCATTGAGCACCATAAGAGAAATTACACACCTTTGCTAGATTCGGCAAGTCTTCGTCACAACATTGAAAACACAAACAAGTTATCTTTAAACGTTGTAAGCCATTTAAGATATGATAAAACACGTACTCGAGTAATTCTACTTCATCGTCAAATAAGTGATAAATAATCTTCTTCGTAACCAATTCTTCCAATAAATACGAGCCTTTAAACGTTTACGAGCAAATAAACCAAAATCCAAACAGTAAACACCCAACAAACTTGTGTTTCTATTTTATCTGAGATCCATCATGTGTGTGTCATCTTAGCAGTACAAACTTTCATTGTGAGCAGTACTAATTATTAACGAACAGTACTAAAATTTTATCGGCAGTCTAAACCTTCTTTAAGCCTATTGCTAGTAGTACAAAGTTTCAACTGGGAGTACTAATATAATCATGGCAGCATTAAGTATAAAGGGAGTAGTACTAATCACAAATTTAACAATTATCAACACTTTATCTATCATAAAACTGTCACTAATCTATCACTAATGTGCATTCTCCTTCCTCCCATACTATTTAGCGACACTTTATTTGTTACTAAACTGTCATAAATCTAATTACTCCTTCCTCCCATGGCTTTTAGCGACACTTTATCTGTCACTAATATGTCACTAATGTGTCACTAATTGGCATTCTCTTACCTCTCATTCTTTTTGTGTACATCACCTACACGCATGTATCTCTTTATATACTAGAGATATTAGGTTTTACAAAGGAATAAGCATAAAGATATTAATAAATCATTTAAACATTTAAGTTTATCTTCTGAATCTTTATCTTCTTAAGGAGATCTTCCAGAATCTTAATATTCTCCTACATCTTGTAGAATTCTTTAATGACGATTTTGAACCTTTTGTTTCATTACTTGTTTCTTTTGTCTCATCAAATATATAATTCCCAACAATCTTCCCCTATTTGATGATGACAAAACAAACAAAGTCGTGTACGAACTTTATCATAAAGCTAAAGCTTCCCCTGAAGTTGAGATGTAATCATCTCCCTAAATGAAACAAAATCTTCTTAATTTAGACTTCCTTTGTAACATGCCACACCAAGGATCTACAAGTTGCCAATTGTACCTGTTAACATCTTCTTCCCCTTTTTGTCATAATCTAATAGGGGACATATGAATATAAGCAACTTTGATCTTGACCACTAAAAACCAATATCACACTTCTAATCCAACCCTTCTAACTCCTCAAATTACCCTTCATGACGCATAATAAGAAAAATAAACATGAGTAGTAGAAACTTACACTAGCAGTAGTAATAATGACTAGCAGTAGTAAAAACCTTCACCTCGATGATGCATGTAAATGGTTAAACATTTTAAAAATAAGCTTTCCCTTAAACCCATATGTTAACCATTTCTTGAATCTTTAATTCTGTAAGCTCTATGTAATGATCATTGATGAAGAAAACTGAGTATAACTGATAAGTGTAGAATACACATATCCATTTATGCCTAAAATAACCCAATTAAACCCAAAACAGACCAAAAATGGCAAAATTTAAGTGCGAACACAATGCTCATAATTCGAGATACATGGAGTGGGTATGTTTTCTTCATTAGGTTTGAGTTGTCAGGATGCATATGCATTAAACTCTTCTCTTTTTGCATTTAACACCTGCTAAAAGACCTTTGTGGGATGCATCACATAGTAAACCAACAAAATGATGTTTACTTCTGGTAATGCTAAGATTGGAGCTTCACAAAGCTTCTGTTTTAGTAATTGGAAAGCTGACTCTTGATCTTCGCCCCGATATATTCTTTGTTATTTCTGGGTTAATTCAGTCAAATACTTTGCAATCTTCGAGAAACCTTTGATGAATCTCCGGTAGTAGCCGGCAAGTCTTAAGAATTGACGTATTTCTATGGGTGTAGTAGGAGATGCCCAATTCTTAACTACTTCAATCTTGGCGGGGTCAACATGAAGTCCTTGATAATTAATTAAGTGTCCAATAAATTGCACCATATGAATCCAGAAATCACACTAATTCGGAGAAACCTGCATACAATTCTCTTTCTTGACGTAATTCTAGGATTATTCTCAGATGATATGCGTGCCTCTCTTTGGTACGAGAGTAGATAGAATTTCATCGATGAACACTTCACAAAATTTTTATCCAAGTATCCGGTTTAACACACGTTTCATGAGATCCATGAATACAGCAGGTGATTGTGTTATTAACCAAATGGCATCCACTAGTAATTATACATGTCCGTATCTTGTTTTGAAAGCAGTCTTGGGAAATATCTTCATCCTTGACTCTCAGTTGATGATAACTGATCTCAAGTCGATCTTTGAGTAAACACTCAAACCTTGAAGTTGGTCAAATAAGTCATCGATTGGGTAAGGTAACGATTTCTTTACAGTAGTTTATTCAAACTCCGGTAATCGATACACATTCTAAAAGATTTGTCTTTCTTTTTAACAAATAAGACAGGAGCTCCCCAAGGTGAAGTACTTGGTCAAATAAAACCTCGATCTGCTAACTCTTGAAGTTGGTTAGATAGTTCCTGCATTTCTAAAGGAGCTAATCTATAAAGTGCTCGGGCTTACAAGCATGCAGGTCGATGTCGTCCTGAATTAAATCCGATTTTGAAATTTTACTTGAACGAAACGGGAGGAAGAGCAAGGTGATCTTCAGGATATTTTCGGGAATTTCTTCTGACTTCCGGTTTATGTCTTCTTTTCGTTTCTCGGTCTGACCTTCTTTTCCATTAGTTGGGACTACGAAAACTTGGACATTACATGGATTATATACCTTTGGTTTTTATACCAAGATATAACATTTAGTAGGTTTACTCTTGGTCACCTCGTATGAATTAATGTTTCACCATCGTTAAGGAATGTGGAAGACTTTCTCGTTCTCAGATTATCTAGTTTTTTTTACAAGTAGCTTTTAATTTAGTTGTAGCTTAAATTTTAAATTCTTAGCTTAATGATGTTTTAATCTTGTAATTTTCCTTTAAAAGTATTGTAAGCAAGTTTTCTTTTAATGAAATTCAGTTTTTTTTAATCTCTCCCAATTTCTTTTTCATAAGCTCTCTTAACTAAGCTAAATTCTCTCAATAAGCTCTTAATAAGCTCTTTCGGTCTATAAGCTGAAATAGGGCTTAATCAATTCAGAATTAAGCCTTTCTAAACCTTAAACCAATCTAAATTACATTTACTATGGAATACATTAGAATTAAGCTTTTGGAAGGGGATCTTAACTTGGAAGAGATCCCAAGGACTTATACTCTAGCTTATTAATAAGCTAGGGAGCTTGTAGCTGCTCTTAATTGAGACCTTTTGTTTAGCTAAAGGTTCAAGTAAGTTTCTCTTTTCCTTTTTCTCTAATTTTAGTTTAAAATACTTAGTTATAGATTATATGCTTATTATTGCTTATTTGCTTATTCTCTTTGCTTATTAGTACTTACTTCTGATTAGTTTAGCTTAAATACTTTAGATATTCATTTGTTTTGCTTTTGATAGTTTAGAACTTTGTTTTTCATAAATTTATCATATAACTCATAAAAAGCCAAAAATATTAGACTAGATTCTTAGAACTTGCATTATAACTTAATTCAGTAGTGTAATTTTGCTTAAATTAGTTGTTAAAAGCTCCTAATTATCTGGTTTCATAGCCTTGTTAATTAGTTTGGAAATTTAAAGCTTTTTTAAAAATTCTGTCTAGTGGTAAAGGGGTGTTTGGCATAAGCTAGTTTGACCATCTAAAGTCAATAATTTTGTGCAAAACCTTTTTAGTCAGCTTAGAATTTAGTTAAAAGCATTAGGTAATGAGTTTTTATAAAGTAGATTTGAAAATTTAAAGAATTTGAGCTTATATTTAGTGTTTAGACACACAATTTGAGTGTGTCTAAGTGCAAGGTTTCCCTTAGGAAACCTGCACCTTTGTGTTGCACTTGTGCATGCCTTTAGTTTGCAAGCACTCTCTAAGAGTGTTTTAGTGCAGGCTTTACCCTTAGGTAACCTGCACTACTTGCTTTGCACTTGTGCAAAGTGCATCAGCAGTACTAACTAACTTAGTACTGCTGATACTTAAGCCCCAAATTAAGCTAGCAAAGTTAGGGTTTAATAGCTCATCTTTTAGTATTTTTTTAGTCTAGGTATAGCTCAATATAGATTAGGACTTAAATTTCATTTTCTAGCTTATTTACCTAGCTTAATGTTGCTGTCAAAATCATAAAATTTCATAAAAGCCAAAAACAGTACTTAGGAACTTAAGAATCTTACTTTGTTAATTTAGCTTATGATTCTAGATTTTTCAGCTTATATAGATAGATTATAAGTAGTTTAAATAGTCCTTTAAGTTTTAGAGTCCAGTTTAGCTTTTTAAGGTTCTTAGCTTATTTGGATCTTTGAGTTACTTTGCTTATTTCCTGAGTTTGCTTAAGTCATGCTTAATTTCAGTAGCTTAAAAGCACTTCTAGGTTAGATCTCTTTGCATTTTTAGATTAAGCAAATCATAAGCTGTTTAGAAAACTTTTCCTTTTTCATTTTGAGCTTAATTTGAGCTTATTATAGCTAGTTAAGTAAGAATAAGCCCAAACACCTAGTTTCTGTAACAGCTTTTAGATAAGCTGTTTTAGGGCTTATTAGTTAGTGTTAGCTTATGTTCCTTTTATTAAAGTAGCTTATTTTAGTGTCCTCTTTAAGTTCCAAGTGTTAGTTTTTCATAAAAGTAAAAAAAAGTGCAAAAAGGGGTTGCCCACACTCGAACCCACGACCTCTCAGTTATAAGCCCAACGTGTTAACCAATTGCTTCAATAGCTCATCCAGTGGTACTTCCCCAAACTTAATACTAGTACACGTTTTATTTTCCTTTTTTTATATAAAAAAGTCGTAGCATAATAAGCTCAATTTAGGGCTTATTCGTTAAGCATTTTGGTTTTTCTTATAATCCTGCTAGTATATAGGACTTTTCCTGAATTTTTTAGATTTTTATAGCTTTTATTTTATTTTTAATCATTTTTCGAAGGTTCAAGTTTTATAAAATACATAAAAAATATAAAAAATAGTTTAGAAAACAATACAAAAAAAATAATTTTTTTAGATTTTTTAAAAAATAGCTTAAGGTTACATCCAGAAAAAATCATTTTTATACTTTTTAGATCTTAAATTTCATTTTTTTGAGCTTTTATTTAAATTTTAAAAGATATGATTTTAATAATTAAATAGTTAAACATAGTTTTTCTTTGCTTTTATAATATTTTAGAGATTTTTCTAAGATTAAAAAATCATTTTCAAATTTTTTAGTACTAATTTGCTATTTTAAGATTTAATTAGAATTAAATTAGTTTTTAAATTCATAAAAAATTCAAAATAATCAAAAAAAATGTTTTCATTTTTTCCCTATAATTTTATTTGTCCTATCTAGGTTTAAAATTTAGTTTACATTTTAGGAATAAAAATTTAGTAGGCTTGCTTATTAGTTCGCGTTATTATATACGTATTTTGTTTATTTGTTAAATGCCTTTTAATTTTCCAATTAATTGTTGCTTTTATTTAGTAGTCATAGCTTACCAAATCAAATATATTTTCTTTATTCAAATTAGAATCCAAACTTAAACGAGGTTTCAATTTCATTAGTCGTTGGGGAAACGACCCGGGTGATCATACTTACCCGGTTAAATATACGTATTATATATTATATTTTATATATATTTTTGAGAGTGAATTTTATCAAGGGTAACTTGGTAACTTTCTTAATTACTCTTTTAAAGTATTATATTTTATATATATTTTACGTGTATAAAACTCTACACCAGTCGCCTTCTCGAATCCGTCCACCGACAAAGCTCTCCAGATTCTGGAAGATACGTCGTCTCTTTAGCCGTTTCTGGATAGCAAACATGAACTCCTTGCTTCTGACAACGTCTTTCTTCATCCAAAATCTTGTATTCATCCCTGGATTTGTCCTGTTGACTCTGAACTCTTGAACTCGGTATTCCAAGCGCTTCATCGATCAGTTGTAGAGTACCAACACTGAACTTGGGATCTCATTGAACCACAAAATCATCCGCACCCCGTATCTGTCTCTGAATGTAACTGCCCTTGGAGAGTCTATGACTGTGTAGTCATGCTTGAACTCGAATCCGGTGGCATCCTATCGAGGTTTGGTGAGGTTTAACTGTGTCTGGTAACTCTCAATCCCCAGCTGAAAGTCTTCTACGCGTTGTCGGATAACAAGTTTCTTGTTCAAGGTGAACGCAGTAGTGAGAAACCTTTTGTCATCGGGAGAAAAGATGGTTCAAGTGACCTTTAAGATTTAACATGTAATAGATCTTCAAAGTCATAGGGAACTATATATTTGAAAATCCCTTTCCGCGCTGACATATTCTTTGAGATCAGCTTCGACGAAGGAGATCTTCTTCATGTAAATCGTACCCATACATTAGAAGACTTCGATTCGGACGACACTTAAATACGCATGTGAGTTCGACGGCTTCTGAGGTCCTCCTTCAGAGAGAATCTGTCATTGTAGAAATCGTAGTCTTTGGACCACCAGTGAAGATTCCATACATTGCAACGATGTCACACTTGCACTCCTCTTCAATCAGAACTAATCAGTACCAGTTGCTCAACGACATCTGGAAGAAAGCCGCCTCATCTTGAGATAGACAAGGCTAGTCTCCAATCTGCGATGTGTATCGAAGGATACTCAGATATTTGTTGAAGAAGAATTCGAGATGGATGGTAATATGACCTGGTTCACCACAAGTGAAGTGGCTTGCTAACATGTACTGTAGAATTGCATCATCCCACTTTTAATCGTGAGACTTTGTGGCATTCATCATCTAGAAAAGGAGATGAACTACATTAGATGAAAGGCTTGACAATTTCATATGCAGGGCCTTCTAGGTCTTTAGGAGTGAGTTCAGAGATTCCTTGTCGTTTACAATACCAATCCATAAATGTCGTGATATCACCGGTCTGAGCAAGTAATGAGTTCTCTGGTGGAGGTACATATGTAGTCTTCAGAGCAGAGGCCCAGTTGTTAGTTGGTACCGGCAAATCAGATGACGGTATGGTCCAGGCAGGTTCCGGAGAAGCAGGTCGATCTTCAGTAAGAGGTTTCCACCAACTCTGCCTCAAGTTGACTGTAGGAATATGATCACGTCCTACCTCTTCACCACTAGAATATGCTTGTTCATCTGCAGTGGTGTCATCATCCATATAAAAGACATCAGGAATCGTGTGTAATAGAAGTTTAATCCGGGTGTCATCGTTGGTCCAAGTAGAGTATTCAGCTAAAGCAACTGTCTTTGAGGAACTTGGGGCCGCGGTGCTTGTTGACTGACCTCCCTGATGAGTGGATGAGGACGGAGGTGGTGGAGGAGGAGCTTGAGCAGAATCGGAGGCTCCGGTTGTGCCAGAAGCCCCTGATGCGCCTGACGGTGGTGGAGGAGGAGGTGGTGATGAAGGTGGCGACCCAGGCGGAGTCTTTGGAGAATCTTGCTTACTTTTCTTCTTAGTTTCCTCCTGAGCCTTATCAACATCGAAGTCCTCACATTCATCACGACGGATGGAGTCCTGCAGTGCTTCATATGCTACTCGGTGAACAGCATGTCCCTTGTCATAGTTCTCCTCCAACATGCGTTGGAGCAGAATTTCCTTCATGTCAGACGTAGGGAGATCCTTGAAGCGAGCACGAAGAGGAGCTCTCATTGCATGCTTTACTGATGAGATAACCACCTCCTTAACTGATTCATTAATCTTTTGGTCAATCTCCTGTGAATCAATAAACTCCACCGTCTGCTCTCTGATCATTTTGGGTAAGTCCATGGTTTCCAACTTATTGATCCTGCTCCCCTGCTTGTCTAAACGTTCTTCCAGAGCTTGATTTTCTTCCACTAGATTCGCGATTAGCTCTTCAAGTTCACCCATACGTTTGATGATGATGGGATCTGACGGACCTTGTTGTGGTTGAGGTGGTAGTGGAAGAGTTGTTGTTGTTGTTGCTGAGGTTGTGGTTGTGATGGTTGGTAATGGCCAATGAACATTGGGAGAAGCGGGTCTAGGCACGGGACCGATAACCGGTGACGTCATAGGAGGGATGACAGAGGTGTCTTGCTGAATAGTGACGGACACCATTGATTCAGCCTCAGTGTCTGCTGTCGTTTTCTCATAATTGGCTTCCGACGGTTTATCATCAATGAATTGATCGCCATAGCTGAAGTCCTTGGTTAGGTGTTGGAGAGAAGACAACGTCCCTGTAGAGCTGACAGGTTCTTCTGGAATCATCTGTTCATCAACTGTCAGCTTGAGATTCTCTTGAACTTTAGGGTATGCAGTGGCTATGAATCCTTCATCCATATGCTCAGGTTGTGGTTGACTGGAGGGATCAGTGATCTCCAACAATCCAGTGTTCAAGGTTTGGTCCAGCGAGAATCATTAGGAGGTTGGTAAAGGTTTGAGGTCAGCACATACATCAGGTTTGGCTCTAGCCAGGCCTTCATCAAGTTTACCAGGGTATCTGGTCCACCTGGC
The DNA here is from genome assembly GCA_026074375.1 of Tanacetum coccineum. NCBI lineage: Eukaryota > Viridiplantae > Streptophyta > Magnoliopsida > Asterales > Asteraceae > Tanacetum > Tanacetum coccineum. The sequence continues at coordinate 23,382 of BQNB010059435.1, forward strand.
CTTCGTCTTGAGCCCCACTTCTAACCACTGAAGGCATTTCTTCTTCATCAAACTCGTTGTCACTGCCAGATAATCCAAGTTCAGCATAAAGGGAGGAAGACTCTTTCATGGCCCGCAGGTTCAGATGGTACGGGAGTATGTCTCTAAAAGATTTACTGTTCAGTCGTGCTCTTTTTCTTAAGTAACAGTCTGAAAGGTGTAGAAGAACTTTAAAGCAGCTTGTCCTTCACCTCCGATTTCTCTTTCCCCTTCCCGCACCTCTGGCAGTGGTTTAAATTTCACCAGAATCAGTTTCCCTGATACCACATGGGGAAGGGGGGAACCCTTTTTGAGTTGGGTAAGCATCCGTTAGGCTCTCTTCTAGAACCTTTTGCAGTATCGCCTCCTCTGTGTCTTCAAGGCTGGGTTTAGCAGCAGGAACCCCTTCGTCAACGAATTCATCTACCAACTGCTTAGAACTCTTAACAGTTCTCTTCTTAACCACTTTCCCCGCCTTAGCACGTTTGGCTAGTGGTGGGGCCTCAGACGATTCTGACACCGGCTTGCGCTTCTTCTCCTGAGGTTTGGCCGGTGCAGGCTTAGGCTTCTTGGCTTTAGTTTTAGAAACGGTTGGTTGCTTGGTTGTAGTTTTAGAAACGGTTGGTTGCTTGGTTGCCTTTGGTTTTGCTTGTTTGGTAGGCTTAGCTGGCTTTGGTGCAGGAGATTCAGGATCACTCACTTCTTCACCCGCGAGATGTCTTTGATGCTTTGCAACTTTTTCCAGATAAGCATCGTAATAGTCTGATCCTCGAATGACGTCATTGATGAGTTCATTCGGTATAGTCATCCCGAAGACTTCCCGTTTGGTCCCCTTAGCGCTGAACTTGAGATTACCTAGTACAGGTTCCTCAGTAGGCAGATGGAGTGGGGACTCAGGTCTTGGGTGGAAGTTGTGTAGCCGTTGCAAGTGAAATATTATCAACTTAGTGAACCGGATACTAGGGATCAGAATGAGAGTCGCTTTCTTCTTTCCTTGAGCTTGTTGTGCCAGATTCCTCTTGTCTTCTGTGAAATTGTGGATAGACTGAGTAAAAGAAAAAGGAAAAACAAAAAAAAAAAAAAAACAGAGAAAGATTCTTCCCACATCCTTTCAGCATAATCAATGTGAGCTCGATTAACAACACCCCAAAGGATCTGTAGCACTGGGGCTCTTGGTCTTTCAAATCCTGAAGTCTTTCCCGTAAGGCACAGATTGATGATTGTTGTGAGTGCCCTCCATGGTTGGAACATGTCGTTAGTGGTGACATTTGACAAGTGTATGACTTCTCTTGGATAACCCAACTCATTGACAAACTCGATAAGCGTATCAGGAGTCGGAGGAGGAGAAAAAGCCCGGTTTTTATCGACTGGCGTGATCTGAAGAGCGTCTCTGAGTGTGTCTTGAGTGTTTGAGATCAAACCATTTGCCTCATTCAGTATACACTATAAACTCCCGGCTAACTGGTCAAAACAAATAGTATCCCAGAATTGTTGAATATAGATAGCCGATATTGTGATGACGCTGTAAAAGCTCTTGATGAAATTTGTTGCTTGAGATAACCACATCAAATCTTGTAACGTTGGGTGGGTATGAGATTTTTTCTTCATTCAAATAGCAGTTGCTTTTCCTAATTGGCCCCCATTGAATACGTGGCAAGATCTGTTCATTTGTACGGACGGGTGGTGCCATTGCGGGTGCATGTTCAGCATCAACCATTGTATCTGCACAGTTACAATTACAGAAAAGTGACCATGCAGATAGGAATTGTTAGATGTGAGCAGATGCTCGGAAGTTAATCACGTATGCACCAGATCCAAGAGAAAGAACCCTAAGATCATGTTATAGAGTTAATCAATGAGTTTGGTCAACTCATGAATCAACGAAAGTTAACTCATCGAAGAGAGGACATAACACACCGATTAAACCATAAGATTCAATGGCAATTAACAATCAATGCAATGCAAAACACAATGGACAAGCAACTTTTAGTGACTCAAAACGCAACGAATATTTTATGAGCTAATATCAAAACGCAGCCACTTAAACGCAATTAGCAATCACTCAAAACGCAGCCATAATCAAAACGCAGTAACGTCAAAATGCAACACTCAAAACGCAGCCATCATCAAAACGCAGTGATTATAATATTCAACAACTATCAAAACGCAATCATTTTAGAAAATTTCGAAATGGGGGCTTCAATATTTTAATATTAAAAATTTCTTCAAATCAAAACGCAACGAGTTGCGTTGTGGGGGGGGGGGGGGGGGGGGGGTCCTGTTCAACGATTAATGACCAAAACGCAACACATGAATAAAGCCAAAACGCAACAGTTACACAAGCAAAACGCAATCAAGAATCTAACCGTCAAAACGCAACATGAATTTAACCACAAAAACGCAACCAAGAACTAACTGTCAAAACGCAACATGAATTTAACCACAAAAACGCAGCCAGGAGCACATTAGACAAAACGCAACCTAGAACATCATATCTAAAACGCAACCAAGAGCCTTTATCAAAACGCAATCAAGAAGGCTATATTTCGCAGATTCAAACTGTCAATTTAATGCATCTACGACTTAACCTATTCTTTACATACATTCAAAGGCATTTGCATGAGTTTTATTCGCATGAGTTTTGACTTAAAAAGTCAATATTCAAGCGAAAATTATAAGAACCATACGATTGGTGATGGGGTTTTCAATTCAGGCATACATCAAGCATCATCTACCAAATCTAATGCTATCCCATCACTCACAACATAACAATAACTACTCACCTGGATTTGGATGATTATTTGTCACGAAAATCCTAAGAAAAAACGAGTTAATGAGAATCATGCCAAAACAGTTATGATTAAAACATGTGAGAATGATAGACAACATATAATGAGTGATACCTAGGCACGAAATTACACACGAAGCTATGGATTTAGTCAAAACGCAGTGAGCAACAATGAGAGAGAAGTTTGAACTATGTTTGACTAGATTTTGAGTAGTTTGACCAGTCAAAACGCAATCCTTAATATTAATACCTAGTTCCAACTTTCATCATTTGACATAATTGGTCCCTCTCCTTCTTATTTCTAATTATGTAAGGTAAATTACACAAATGGTCCCTCACTTTTCATATTTCTTTAACGTTTAGGGATACATAGCAACTAATGGATTGATTAACTTTGGGGAAATGACACAATTGGTCCTTCACATTTAATAAGCCTAGGATACAGTTAGCACATAGCAAATAAGATCCTAAACGAACATTCAATTGACATATTTGAACCATTTTGAGTCAACTCCAGTTTAACTCCCCCTTAATCCATAGCCTCGTTAGTTACCAAATCTTGTGTGTTGAAAAATGCCTGATAGATGTCATGAATTTGAAAAAACCACTCTCCCCCTCAATCAATGACCCATTTTCTATTTAAAGAGCTGTAGTCGTTGATTGAGTGTCAAATTAATGAAAATCCAAGTCCGATTGATTGTCAAAAACAACATTAAGCCACCACGTGAAATCCAAATAATTTTCTGAAGAATCATAGACGGAAAATTATAAGGATAAAAGAAGACTTCTCTTCTTAATCAAGAAATAATGCACTGAAGCATACATTAGATCGAGGTTGCAAGGATATAAAGTAATCCATGCCCGGGAGAACTTAATCACCCGTTGTTAGGAACAGCCGTCTTTTTGGCGACGTGCTTTCCTCATTTTGAAAAGCGGGTTGCAGTCTGAAATAACTGCAAGCCATAAAGACATGTTTTGAAAGGTTTAAACTTCCGTTCGAGCTTCATTTAAAGACCCGTCAATGTCATATCTGAATACATTCTAGGACAGTAAATGTTATCGATAAACGACAAGACATGTCTTGAAGAAAACTGATTTATTTGCATTTTCTATTTTCTGTATTTTTATGGATTATGATTGTTTTATAATTTTTGGTATTTTTCTTTTTGGGTTTAAGTATGTACATATTTACATAGGATACTTGAAGCCAATCCGTTACTCATCCTGATCATCCTGAAGACTTTTGAGTGTCTCCGGCTTCATACACTTCATGCCAAGCCTTGGGAGAATGAATTCGAATCATTCTCTGGGCAGCGCCTTAGTGAATATATCCGCCAGTTGATACTCTGTCCTCACGAAATACAACTCAACCACTCCTTTTTCCACTTGTTCTCTGATGAAATGATGTCGGATGTCGATGTGTTTAGACCTGGAGTGCTGAACGTTGTTGCAGCAGAGGGCTATGTGGGGGAGGGGGTGGCACTCTTGTTGTCACAGTTCAGAGGATGCGATTGTAACAAACCATAATCTGATAATTGAGACGCATCCATAGGATTTGGGCCCAGCAACCAGACACGAGATGTAGTTCACCTCTGTAGACAGATGGTACGTGCTATTTTTCTTCTTTGATTACCAGATAACTAACTTATCATAAAGGAACTGAGCACTGCCAGAAGATACATCCGCGAGTGTCCTGACAACCTGCATGATCTGCGTCTGCGTATGCGGTTAGTGCCATGACGGTGTCTTTCGGATACCAAAGACCCATATTGATGGTTCCTTAGAGATACCAAAAGACCCGTTTAACTGCCTCAAGGTGCTTTTTAGTGGGCCTAGATTGATATCTAGCACACATGCACACATCAAATACAAGGTGCAGGTCTACTGGCTGTTGAGGTACATCAATGCCCAATCAGCTTCGATATTTTGGTCTGGTCAACAGGGGTCCCTTAGAGTCTTCATTCAGTTTTGTTTTCGCTCACCATAAGTGTCAACCGGGTCACTGTTATGAAGATCAAATTTCTTCAAAATCTCATTTGCATATTTAGATTGATAATGAAATGGCCCTCTAGGATTTTGAGAAATTTGTAAGCCTAAGAAAAAATGATATTTGACCCAATCATCGACATTTGAAATTTAGAAACTCATTTCATTAGAAAAACGGACAAATCTATGGGTTCGTCGAGGCAAATATGATATCATCAACATATATTTGAACATTAAGAGTGTGTTTGCCTGTTTCCGAATGAACAAGGTTGGATCGACGACACCCTTGGAGAATCTGTGTGCAAGAAACTTCGACAAAGTGTCATACCACGCTCGTGGTGCCTGCTTCAAGCCGTAAAGTGCTTTCTTCAGACGATAGACGTAATTCGGACGATTTGGGTCAATGAAGCCCTCTAGTTGGTTGACATAGACTTCTTCTTTAAGCTTACCATTTAATAATGTAGTCTTTACATCCATTTGATAGACCGTCATGTTTTTGCTGGCAGCATTGGCAATGAAGATTCTGATAGCTTCAAGTCTAGAAACCGGGCCGAAGGATTCCTCAAAATCAAGACCTTCCTCTTGACGATATCGTTTTGCTACTAAGCGTGCCTTGTTTTTCAACACATCACCATACTCATCAAGTTTCACCTTATAGATCCACTTAAGAGCAATAATCATGGCACAATCTGGAGGTGGTACTAATTTCCATACGTCCAGTCGATCAAATTCATGGATTTATTCTTGTATCGCCTGAAACCAGCAGTCTTTAGTGATAGCAGCTTTGAAGTTTTTTGGTTCTACTTTCAACAGTACAGAATTATAGATGCACCACAAGGCATCGATAGCAAGCTATTTCTGGGTGGATACAGGTCGAGAAGGGTTCCCAATAATATTATCAATCGGATGGGAGTCGGTCCATTTTCGAAGATGTTTATGAGGTTGAGTTAAGTGGTTGGATTCAGCTATCGAAATTTCCCCAGATGATGATGCCTTAGAGCTCGGGTCTGGAGCAAATATATTAACAAAGGGTTCGTGATTAGCAAGAGCAAAAGGATTTACTTTAAAAGAATGGCCAGCTGCAACACTATGATGTACCGAAGAAGATTGATGATCCGAAGATGATGGGGAATGATTTACCAATGGTGCATCTTGATCAACGAAGATGGATACCGATGGACCGGATGGATTGACTAGAACTTGAGCTACAAGAACAGGAGGTACCAGACGATCAACAATTAAAGGTTCAAAATATTCATTAAACATCGGCTGGAATAAGATCTCCAATTCTTTATAGGTGGGAGGTACATAAGGTGCTGTAGGAGTAGGATTAGGTACAAGCCCAGAACTGATAGGTTCAGGCATCAAAAAGTTAGGCGCGGGTCCTGAACTAGAGTGTACAGGAGTCGTTTGTCCAGTCAGCTCATCGAATGTAACATGAATGGTTTCCATGATTTGGCGGGTTCGTTTGTTGTAGATTTGGTAACCCTTCCTGTTTGGT
>BQNB010059436.1:2563-37326 GCA_026074375.1 Tanacetum coccineum
ATTTCACAAATACAATTAGATGGTGATGTAGCTATATAGAATTATATATGGTATTAGTTAATCAAAGTGCTTAGTACTCATACGACCTATAATGAATTAGGTTGCATTCGGGCGTTTTAGTGGCGCATTTTCTATTCTGTGATATACGTTGTTATTCACTCACTCAAGGTGAGTTTATAGCCCCACGTTTTACTTGTTTTACATATACTTTATAACTTTTGGGGTGAGAACATGCTTGTTACCAAATTCATTTACATGATTGGTTTGAATTCATTACATGTGCATTTACAATTCGTTTTACAAACTGGTCTACATACTCGATTACTTATTTTGGGACGAAATACATAGCTTGTTTCACTTATTTTTTAAAACAAGGACATTACTTTACTTTTACCCAAATGATTACGGATTAGCTTAAGCTGATTGAACTGTGAATTACTCGGAAGGTAAGCGCGAATGTTATGAAATAGATTTATTCGGGTGTGACAGCCTCGTTCGGGTGATTAGCTATCACCGGGCAAACGAATGTTATAGCATGTCGGAGCACAACATTTACACGAACACGAACAATTACGGTGCCTTGAATAAAGTGACATATATATGAGTCTACGCAGCAGTTTCATGAACTTAGAGTAATCGTAATCATTGTTTTATACACGCATGAACATTTATTTTGCCTTGAATAAAATGGTAATACATACTTTGAACAATGAAGGGTCTAACTATACATACATTTTTGTGACTATTTGGGGATTGAAATGGTCATGCATACTTTACAACTCTTTGGTTTATAACATTCATACATATGTTTTTGTGACTATTTGGGAATTGAAATGGTCAGGCATACTTTATAACTCTTTGATTTACAACATTCATACATACATTTTGGGGAACATACAAGGATTGAAATGGGCATACATAATTTACAAAACTTTAGTTTAACATTTATACTTAAACAAACCTATGAACTCACCAACTTTATGTTGACACTTTTTAAGCATGTTTTTTTCAAGTGAATTAGTTGCTTGGATTATGTGATGTGCATTGGAGTCTAAATAATTCAAGATTTCTTTTCAAACGACACAGTTAGAGGTCGTTCTCTCATAACTTGAGCAATAGTATTATGAAGTATCGCTCCCGAAAACATATTCCGCTGCGACCCATTTTTTGGGGTGTTACAAATTGGTAATCAGAGCCAAGGTTATAAAGAACTAGGGGCCCGTTTGGTTTGAGGGGTTAGGAGTAGGATTTAGGGATGGTGGAAAAAGAATGTTGTTTGGTTTGTTTATGTGGGTCTCACAAATAGGGTTGAGTACCACATTTTAGCTATATGAGAATCCTTACATATTTGCCTCCTTTTGTTATATTTCTTTTCTATATGGACCCTTCTTAAAAATCAACCATTCATATTTTTTTTCTTTTCATTTTTACTATTATAAATTTTTAAAATTTTAATTTACATTCATTTATAATATATATATATAATATATTATGTTTCTCTCTCTTCATTTAATACAAAACCTATACCAAATCTAAATCCAAATTCAAATGCTAATCATAAACCTATCTACAAACCAAACAGGCCCTAGGTTGCATTTTACCTAGACTATAACCGTTTTACAAACATTGCATCCTATAAAAGGGTTTTAACAGGACATACACACATTGTTTGTTGCATTAGTTGGTCATACTAGATGCCTACATGATTCATATACGTATTTATATTATATTACTATAAGGGTCTTGCTTATATATACAAAGATGTGTTTACATTCTTTCATACATACTCTATAAATTATTTATATAAGAGTTATTTATATGAACACTAGAACATTCTCAAAACATTACGAATAACGCGATGGTCCAAAAACTCTTACACAACTTTAACATGCAATCTCGCAACATTCCACCTTCGGAACACGACTTAGACAACTAACAAATCTTATTTTATTACTCCTCTAATTTGAAGAACAATGACAACTGCGAGTCAAAGGATGAGCGTTGAGGAAATTGAACAGATTGTAGCCAAGCAAGTGGCTAAAGCTATCAAGACTATTGCTATCTATGAGTCAATAAACCAGGACAAACAGCGGGAAAACAAAGTAGCAGGGAATGCTAGTAACAAAAGGAAGTGGGAAGGTGACCACAATGAAAGCTTTAGCCAACAACAAAACAAAGAGCATAAGGTGTTTAGAGCACACATTATTTGGCTAAGCAACAAGGAAGACTATGCTGGAAATCTACCATGATGTAACAGGTGCAATTTTCACCACATTGGCCAGTGTGCAGAAAAATGTGGCAATTGCAAACGGAGGGGTCACCAAGCAAGAGATTGTAGGATCCTAGTCCCGAGAGCGAAACAAAGGTCCGTAGTGTCAGGAAAGAAAGCTGAAGTTATCTGTTATGGGTGTGGAGGTCTGGGACACTACAAGAGTAATTGTCCGATAGTGAAGTTTTAGAACCGTGTGAACATGTACTGAAAAGGAAAAGCTCGTGGAGACTCTAGCGCCGTGACGTCTAACATCAACATCTAATGAGAGACCTATTACCTAGTTAAACTTAAGTTAGAACTATCGTAGACTCTATGTCCTTTAAGAATCTCATTGTACTTCCTCTTAAACTTTTGTTGTACTAAACGATTCCAAATTATATATCAAATCTATGTATTGTGAAATTTTCGCCAATCTACTCCAATTCTCTAATTATTCATGTAAGCCATTCTAAAATCATAACACTATTTTGACAAAAATTATCATAGCATCGTTAGTCCTCAAATATACATAGCTTAATCACCTATGTATAATTCAGGAAGGACCATGCCATGCTGAGAGTAGTCACCTTAAAACTTCTTGTCAAGAAACAATTTTATATTTATATCAAGTTTTGTATGCGTATTCATTAAACGTATTTATCACGAGGAACCAAACTAATAATCATAATAACTAAGTAAACTCTTACACCATCTTGCAATAAAGTCGACATCATCTTACACCAAATCTTAAGCCAAGAAGGCGAAGACGTATCATTAGTCACCCTAGGACAACTCGCCGGAAAGTTAAACGTCATCAAATATTAAGACCCGTACCAATAAATTCTACATTAAGATAGCAAATTGACTTGGCACGTATTAGGAGGATTAAGACGAGCATTTACACCTCTTCATCAACACTATTCCGGAAAGCAACTCGAACTGAATTACGGGACGCAATTCTTTTAACACGGGGAGACTGTAACAACTCACATTTTCACACATTTATACGTCAATGAACATCCAATTATTTATTTAAAACTTTTATGCGTCCACTTAAAATTTCCAACGTTTAGCTAAATCGTGTAAATTAAAAATCAACATTCAACGCAAACGGGCACAAAACAAAGAAAAATTTACGTCAAGCAAGCATTATATTATTTTTACAAAAGAAATAATCAACTTTTTATATTTTATTTTAATTGGTTACGTAAAACATTTACGTTTCGCAATTAAATACATTTAGGCATACCCGGAAGCACCAATACCTATCTATACTCAACCAAATAGCCACAATTATACCCAATACTCAAAAATATTACATAATCTCTTATATATTTACACATGTGGCCGGATATAGTGAAGAAAACAAGAGAAAATATCACAAAATCTTGCAAAAGTCTTGTACAACAAAGCCTCATTAAACCTAAGGTACATGACTAGTTATCTTGGCCATTTTTCTTCCTTATTTCCCTCATCTTGTCTAGAGCTCTCTAATAGTGTTTTATGAACCTAGACTTGATCTCAACTAGGTCCTTGGTGTATAAAAGAGTGCTAACTAGTTAGATAAACACACACAACACATTTCTTTAAGTGAAAACCAACTCAAACACTCTCTTTTGCTCCTCCTAGGCCACGGCCAAACTCAAATCCCCTAAATAATCCATACAAAATTTATTTAGCAAGTATATAAGTGTTCTAATATCATATCTAAGATATCCTAAGGTGTCTTGAAGGCTTGGTTTAGCATTTACAAGGGTTAATCAAGAAATGCTTAAGATTAGGGTTTCATTGAAATTAGGGTTTTTTAAGTCATGGAAGCTTGGGTTTGGATTCTAAACTATGGTTTAGATCTTGTTACTCTTCATCATACTTCATATTAAGGTTATCTAAAAACCCTACACTCTTTACATTTGTGATTTTATGTGTATATAATGTCTATGTAGTAAATCACCATCTAGGAAATATATTAACTTGTAAAATAGATTTTTACACTTGAACATGGTTTGATATACTTTTACATATGATATATGGATGCTAATACATGTTGGAATAGAAGTATAAAGCATAGTAGAGGACTTGTAACAAAGTTACTAAACTAAAAACTTATAAAAACAAGTTTTAAACACATTTAACCAAACTATCTAAACCTACTATTTTAACTTCGAAAATAAAGTATTTATTTTATATTTTCATAAAATACTACATGTCATGATGATCGTAGGCATATAAAGAACTCGAAAAACCGAGCTATAACGAAGAAGATACGTTATTTGCAAGTTTATGATAATTAATATATAAAAAGTGTTTTTATAAAAGTAATTTTATAAAAATGGATTACTGTTCATATCAGATACTTTTTGGAAAATACATTAGTTAGATAGAACTTTGAATTACAAAGACGTGCTCGAAAGAATCACTAAAATCAGAGTTAAAACGAATAAGATACGACGTTTACGAGTTTTAAGCTAATTAAGTTTATAAAAATTAATTTATTAAGTGTATAAACAGTAAAAAGTACAGTTAACCAGGGGACTAAAAATATGAAAATGTAATATTTTGATACATTTCTTTAATACAAAAGTGTGGACGTAAAGAACGTACAAAACGGGCTTAAAACGAGAAAGTTACGCTGTTTTTACTAAAGAAATATTTATAAACGTTTTTACTTTATAAATGTTATTTCACAAACACAATTAGATGGTGATGTAGCTATATAGAATTATATATAGTTTTAGTTATTCAAAGTACTTAGTACTCATACGACCTATACATAATTAGGTTGCATTCGGACACTTACGTGACACATTTTTTGATATACTTGTTATCTATTCACTTAAGGTGAGTTTATAGCCCTACGTTTTACTTGTTTTACATATACTTTACAACTTTTGGGGTGAGAACTTGCTTGTTACCAAATCCATTTACATGATTAGTTTGAATTTACTACATGTGCATTTACAATTCATTTTACAAACCGGTCTACATACTCAATTACTTATTTTGGAACAAAATACATTGCTTGTTTCACTTATTTTTTAAAACAAGGACATTACTTTACTTTACCCAAATGATTACAGATTAGCTTAAGCGGATTGAATTGTTAATTACTCGGAGGGTAAGCGCGAATGTTATAAAATAAATCTATTCGGGTGTGACAGCCCCATTCGGGTGATTAGCTATCACTAGGAAAACGAACATTATAGCATGTCGGAGCACAACATTTACACGAACACGAACAATTACAGTGCCTTGAATAAAGTGGCATATATATGAGTCTACGCAGCAGTTTCATGAACTTAGAGTAATCGTAATCATTGTTTTATACACACGGGAATATTTACGTTGCCTTGAATAAAGTGGCAATACATACTTTGAACAATGGGGGTCCAACTTTACATACGTTTTTATGACTATTTGGGGATTGAAATGGTCATGCATACTTTACAACCCTTTGGTTTATAACATTCATACATATGTTTTTGTGACTATTTGATGATTGAAATGGTCATGCATACTTTATAACTCTTTGATTTAAAACATTCATACATACATTTTTGGGAACATACAAGGATTGAAACAGTCATACATACTTTACAAAACTTTGATTCAACATTTATACTTAAACAAACCTATGAACTCATCAACTTTATGTTGACACTTTTTAAGCATGTTTTTCTCAGGTGAATTAGATGCTTGACTTATGTGATGTGCATTAGAGTCTAAATAATTTAATATTTCTTTTCAAACGACACAGTTAGAGGTCGTTCTCTCATGACTTGAGCAATGGTATTGTAATATTCCGTATTTAAGGTCACTATTTATCCTGAGCATCATTTCTATTTTCATTCTATGTGAAGCTATTAATTTTTCTTTTTGCGCGATTTAGAGAATTTCTCGTTATAGGCCTTGAGAGAGCCGTGTTTAGAATTTTTATTCCGTCTTTGTGTCTCAAGCGATTTAATATTTCCATAATATTTCCCCCATGATTATACTTTGCATTATTAGTACTTTTCGTTTTATCTCGCGTTTTAGCTTAAACCTCGCGTTTATTAATAAACCTTACTTTTACTTAACAAATACTTACCCTAAACTTCAAATTTAACACATAAACTAAAAATCAAAATAAAATATATATATATTTTCATTTATAAAAGGGAGGGGCGGCTTTGGGACAACACAACACATACACACTTCTCCACTTTTTCATTTCCTATAAAATCTAATCATTCTTCTTTTCTCCCCATAACATGCAAATCTCAAAAGTTCCTGGAATTGGGCCTAACTGGGACCATGCAGTGATAAACTAGTTGATGTATGTCATCTTCTAAAATCAAATCATAAATAACTTCTTTTTGTGAAGGTGACAGTAAAAGAAAACAAGGCCTTAAAATGTGTTAGGCCTGAGTTCAACACACTTGGGGATCGTATTGTTACTTGGTTCTAGTTGGCCTTACTATTTTTTTTCAATTCAACTTAATGTGGGTACAAAGAAGTGACGTGTTCTAAAGTTCTTTAGTTTCGGCTCCTCACAACAATTGTTCAAGCTGCGCCATTACTTACACGGTAATAGTTTTAGCTACTATTATTTGCTTGTTCTTTTATTTTAGTAGTACTTTATATAAGAGTTATGCATCATATCATTATTACTTAAAAACTTAGAAATCGGGCGGTTCTTCGGTTTCGGAACCGATAATCGCGGTTCCGAACCGAACTGAACTGAGAACCAGAATTTGAAATATTGAGGAACCGAGAACCGAACCGCGGTTCCAAAATTCGGTTCGGTTCGGTTCTCGGTTCCGGTTCGGTTCTCGATACATTTGCTCACCCCTAGTTTGATTGTACAGAATTTAAGCTATTTTTGAATTACTTATTAGTAGTCATCAAATGGCTTGTGTTTCAATTGTACTCTTGATTTGTGAGTAATTCCCCAATCAAATGGTTGTGAGTTTAAATCTTGCTTATAAAATATAAAATTAATTTATTGTATGAATATTTGTTTGGGAGGTGATCGACACACTCTAATATATGTGTGTTGACATTTGTACCATTATATCACTCTTATTCCTTTTCACCTTTCTCACAATTAACATAAAAATATAAATGTCAACACACATATATTAGAGTGTGCCAATCAAATTTTGGAGTGTGCAATTCACCTCCCATATTGTTAGATAGTTAAAATTAGGGGTGTGCACGGTTCGGTTTGGGTCGGTTTTTGGCTAAAACCGAAACCGAACCGAGGTATTTGGTTGTGGCTTGCGTAGAAAATTGGTTATTATTTTTTATTTTATTATTTTATTATTTTGTCAATATGAGTCTAATGATGTTTACTTAAATTTTTATAATTATACACATATAAATGAGACACCTACAAAATAAATTTAAATTTAAAAATTGAATTTATTATTTATTTATTTATATTATATTAATTATATATTTTTATAAAACTGGTCCGGTTCGGTTCGGTTTTTGGACGAAAACCGAAACTGAATCGAAATTTTTCGGTTTGCTATTGTAAAGAAAAAAATTACTTTTTGCAGTTAACTTAAGTATTGAAATATAAACACAAAAACATAAGCATAAACACAAAAACATAAGCAAAGACCACACAATGGGCCACTAAGATAAGCAAAATAAATAAAACTCATCATTTTCACCATTTGACTTTGACATAAGCATTAGTCAACAGTCAGCAATGGCAAAAACACCTCCTGAAACACCCACAACCACCAAACTGTCAGTACTTATAATCTTTCTATATAAACATCATATACACATAAAATCATAAATGTAAAGAGTGTAGGGTTTTTAGATGACCTTAATATGAAGTATGATAAAGAGTAACAAGATCTAAATCCTAGCTTAGTATCAAAACCCAAGCTTCCAAGACTAGAAAACCCTAATTATCCAAGAAACCCTAATCTTAAACCTTCTTGTTTAAACTCTTGTAAATGATAAACCAAGCCTTCAATACACCTTAGGATACCTTAGATATGATTTTAGAACACTTGTATACTTGGTAAATAATATAGTATGGATTGTGTATCTGTGTTGTGGTTTAGCCGTGGCCTAGGAGGAGAGAACAAAGAGATATGTGTGAAGTTTTACTAGTGAAATGAGTATGTGTGATAACTATGAGTCTTGCACTCTTATATATACATAAGGACTTAGATGAAATCAAGACCAAGTGCATCACTAGAAGACCAAGACTAAGAAAACATGGGGAGTGAAATAAGGAACATTTTCTTGGTCAAATACTAGTCATGGACATAAGTTATAATGATCTAGGTTTGTACAAGGTACTAATTGGTAAATGGTGTGCTCTATGTCCCCTTGGGACTTATATGTTGTCCAAATTTGGGGGGGGGGCTAGAAATATCTATGATATCTTGAGGGAAAAATCTTGTATTACTTGTATTTTCAATATGTAAAGGTTAAGTAATGAAAGTATACTTGTAAAGTGTATGTCTTGGTTGGTTTCTCTTATGTATAATTCGGCCTATATGGTAACATGGGTGAAATTTTATAAAAACTTTGAGTATTGGGTGTAATAATGGGTATTTGTTGAAGCGTAGAAAAGTTTTGGTGGTTCCGTGAATGCCTAAATGTATTTTATCACGAAATGTAAACACTTTACGTAACCAATAAAAATAAAATATGCAAAAATTAATAATTATCCTCCAAATAATTATCTAACACTTGCTTGATGTAAACATTTAATTGCTTGATGCCCGTTTACGTTGAATGATAATTTTTAGTTTACGCGATTTAACTTAACGATTAAAATTAAAAGCAAACGCGTACAAGACTTAAAATAAATAGTGAAATATATGACGTCATACAATGACCTAAAATACGAATTGTTACATGTCGCCTTCTTGAAATTCTAAAGGCTTACACCTCAAATCGGCGTAACTCTTCTGGCGATCACGAGCGGCTTGAATTCTTTGCTTGATCAGAACAATCTTTTTGGTTGTCTCGTGAATAATTTTTGGACTGGTGAGCTGAGCGTCTCCGACCTCGGCCCAACAAACAGGTGATCGACACTTCCAACGATAAAGTGCCTCGAATGGGGCAGCTTTAATGCTAGCGTGATAACTATTGTTATACGAAAATTCGATCAACGGTAAGTGCCTTTCCCAACCATTCCCAAGTCTATCACGCAAGCGCGTAACATATCTTCTGGTGTCTGAATGGTTTTTTCGCTTTGTCTATCGGTCTGTAGATGGTAAGCAGTACTCATATCCAAACGAGTACCCAAAGCCTTTTGAAATGCTCTCCAGAAATTTGACGTAAATCTACCGTCACGGTCACAAATGATCGAGACAGGTATTCCATGTCTTGTGACTACCTCTTTCAAGTACAGTCTTGCTAATTTGTCCATAGAGTCATTTTCCCTCATCGGTAAGAAGTGTGCGGATTTAGTGAGATGATCAACAATTACCCAAATGGTATCATAACCACTTGACGTCCTTGGGAGTTTGGTGATGAAATCCATGGTAATATTATCCCACTTTCACTGAGGAATCTCAGGTTGCACCAACAAACCAGATGGTTTTTGGTGTTCAGCTTTGACCTTTAGACACGTCAAACACTTGCTAACATAAGTGGCAATATCGGCTTTCATGTTGGGCCACCAATATAGTTTTTTCATGTTTTGATACATCTTGTCAGAACCCGAATGAACAGAATATTTTGATTTGTGAGACTCACGCATAATCAGAGTCCTTAGATCACCATAACACGGCAACCAACTTCTGTTATTCAAACACAGCGTTCCGTCAGCACGCGGTTCCAACTTTTCCTTCCTGAGGTTGTCTGATTCCCTTAAATTTTCAATCAGGATACCTCCCACATCTTCAGCACTGAGGTTTTTTGGTTTTCTTGCCTCAGTCTGAGCTTCAAATATTTGCTTGGGGAGATCCAAACCAATAGTCATCACTAAGGCTCGAACCCGTAATGGTTGATCTCGTTCTTTTCTGCTCAAAGCGTCGGCCACAACATTTGCTTTCCCCGGATGATAACAAATTTCACAATCGTAATCACTGAGTAGTTCCAACCAATGACGTTGTCTCATGTTCAATTCCTTCTGATCAAGGATGTATTGCAAACTTTTGTGATCAGTGAACACGGTACACTTTGTTCCGTACAGATAGTACCTCTAAATCTTTAGAGCGAACACTACTGCTCCTAATTCCATGTCATGGGTGGTGTAATTCTTCTCTTGTATTTTTAGTTGTCGCGATGCATAAGCAATCACCTTCTCGTTCTGCATTAACACAACACCTAATCCTTTATGCGAAGCATTGCAATAAACAATAAAGTTCTCAGCTCCTTTAGGTAAAGCCAAGATAGGTGCATTGCACAATTTCTCCTTCAACAGTTGGAAAGCTGCTTCTTGTTTGTCACCCCAATCAAACTTGACCTTCTTGTGGGTTAGCTTGGTCATTGATCTGGCGATTTTTGAAAATCCTTCAATGAATCTTCAGTAGTATCCGGTAAGACCTAAAATTTAACGGATCTCCGTTGGAGTCTTAGGGGATTGCCAATCTTTAATTGACTCGATCTTGGTGGGATCCACGTAAATACCCTGACTGTCAATCACGTGACCGAGGAAATGTACTTTTGGAATCCAAAATTCACACTACAACTCCTCTTTCTTAAGCAACTTCAAGATTAACTTGAGGTGCTCTTCATGTTCTTGCTTGCTCTTCGAATAGATTAGAATATCGTCAATAAAGACAATCACAAATTTATCCAAATATGGTTTGCACACCCGATTTATGAGGTCCATAAATACAGCCGGTGCGAATGATTTTACTTTTCAATGAACATGTACTTGCATTCTGAATCCTTTACGTAAAACGTTACTGTTATCTGTGTGTGTTCTAATGTTAAAAACACGATAATTTGCATGGCTATGTGGTTAGACTATCGTGGGAATCCTACGTGCTAAAGGATCTTTTTATGGTACTTTGTGCTCCAAATGCTGACCGCGTTCCCAATTTTTGGCATTATACTGTTTGGTGGCTGTACCAACATAGAGTACTGTTATGAATGAATTGAAAAGTCCTGATGACTCGTATTTAGATGAAGGAAAACGATCTCTTGGCTGTTCTTATACATCTCAGTGTTGATGTTTCTTTGTTGTTTTGGTTCGTGCCGTAGGAGATGATCCAATACGAATGTGTATAGCATACTGCCGAGAAACGAGCCAAGTTTGAGAAAGATATGATGGACTATGTCAAGAAAAAGGTAAGCCTGTTTTTTCACCATCATCATATTGTGTTAATGATTTTATAAAATGTTTAACAAATGCACGGTGCTTGGTTGAAGGAAATAGGAATAATTAGGGGTGAGCATCGGTTCAGAACCGACCTTAACCGACAGAAACCGAAACCGAATCAGGGTAAAATGCCAACTGAGAACCGAACCAAGTATAAACTATAGAAACCGAAACCGAACCGAATAAGGTCGGGTCGGTTCGGTTTAGTTAGTTCGAACCGAATAAGTGTCGGTTTTGAACCGAACCGACCAAACCGAAAAAAATATAGAAAACCGAACCGAATAAGGTTGGTTCAGTTCGTCCCGGTTTCAGTCAGTTTGTCAGGTCGGGTCGGTTTTCGTTTCAATATGCTCAGCCCTAGATAATAGTAATAGGGTGTGGTTGATTTTAGTGAATGAGAATAATTCCTATATATTCGGTAATCACCTAAACCCACATAGGGATTAGGGGGTGGACTTCATTACATTGCTGTGTTTCAATCCCACCCCAAATATCACTGATGGGAATGATTTCAAGTGTCCATGAATAAATCAAACAGTACATAGGGGGTGGACTTCATTACATTGCCGTCTTTCATTCCCATCCCGTATTAGCATGAATGCATGATGTCATGATATAGTGTTGTATAGAATATTGCAACATTGAATTTATATTCGCTAAGTAAAGCTTTTGTTATTACAGGAAAATGGTGAATATGATGAGTTTGATGAGGACTCCGAGTATGATGATTGATTATGTTGAGTTACCGTTTAGGCATATGTCTTTTAAAACTAACTACTTGTAAATCATTATGTGCACATTGTGTATTGTGTATTTGACGATAATTAAGGACAGGTGACTATTTAAACTGGTTTGACTTGATTCATTAATGTACTGGATAGGTTACAAAATGGGTCTATTACGTCATAGTTTCTTGTTTATATGTTTGGAGGTGGTTTGTATATCATAGAATCATTCTGTGCATCATATGATACAAAAATAGTACTCCGATCCGTAGTATATAAACAAGCTAACATGGTGTTCTAGAGGTAGTTGACCAACTACTTCATCACATATGATTACAGTGAGAAAGTTGTTCCTCTACAGAGTCGCTGAGTGGTGACGTGCTCGATATTGTATCATTAAATATGCCCATACAGAGGCGGAGCCACATGAGGACCGGGGAGGGTCCTTGCCCCCCTAGGCCTAAGCCCGTTAGTGTATTTATTTGCGATTTCATGTGTTAAAAATAAAAAAAATTCATCTCGGCCCTCCCATCTAATGTTCTTCCGGAAAAAAATTTGTTTCGGCCCTCCCACAAAATTTTTTCTGGCTCCGCTACTGTGCCCATAGTATTTACTTGTGATCGATATCAGAGGTCTATAATGGAGATATGGAATAGTGAATCTTTCTCTTTGTAAGGAAGTCAGGATATAGGTTGACTTTTGGTATATTGTTGCATTCTTACAATGGTACTGTAATCAGATAAGAAAAAAGGGCTGCAATTTCTCAAGGATCTCGAGTTATAACAAGTGATAGGTTATTTCGATTTTGGAGTTATAACAAGTGATAGGTTATTTCGATTTTGGAGTTCCAGAGGGAGCTCCTCGTCTTCTGGTATTTATGTTGTGAAGCAGTTCAAAACTGGTTCAACTGAAATATCAATATGTTGTAAAAAAATACATATGTATAGGAAAACATAATTTCCTACTTAACAATATATGGTTTCCAAGAACTAGAAAGGCAAACACAGGCCACTGAGAAAAAATAAAAAAGTAGGTATCAATTTTATAGCACCCCTAGAGAATGTAGAAACAAACTAAAGATAGATTTCTAGAGGAGCAAAGTTCATACAGAAACTCAAACTCTTGCACTCAGTCCAGGAGCCAAATGATCTTTCTTGATTGACTGGAAAATTAGAAAGAGACAGTTCAGTTACAGTAAAAGTTATAGCAAAATAAGAAGTGAATGAAAACTAATTGTATAATTAGACAAAGACAAGAGGGGCAAGAAACTACTAAATGTGTATGAGTGATACATAAACTTATATGATGCATGTGCAATAGGGTCAACACTAAAGCAATCTATGGATACATATTCACAGTGATTCAATGATAAAAAAGTAGCAGGGTCTTGAAAATACATAGTCTATTCTATGTATTAAAAAAAGAACCATTGTATACCGACATATATTTAGAACCCACCTTAGCACTCCGTTTGCTATTCTTTGCATGCCTCTTTTTTCTCTTTAAAGCCCTTTTGTCATTGGTTGTCTTGATCAGTCTATATATATTCCCAGGAGGAGATACAAGGCTCGGCACAAATACAGGAGTAGCCATGTAGTCCATAATCCTGCGCGAGCGACAATAGGAAGAACTCTTGTGGGTAATGTACTTGAGCTTTCTCAAGTAGTGTGGATCAATATCCATCTCATCGCAACGATAGGGCGCCTGTTCCCAAGACTGTTTGACTTGGTAACTTCTCATTATCCAAATCATAGGGCGGGGTTTTATATCTATAAAACATTCGTTTCCAATTGTTTCAGAGACTGGTGCTTGATGTTTATATATGCATAGAGATTCTTTTATAAAACCAAGCATGTCATCATCATTCCATTTATATAACAAATCATCTGGTTGGGGGATTTCATTAAACTCTTGTCGAGATAAATCAAAAGAAATAATCACTTTCTTGTTTTTACGGTCATTCATAAACCAGTGAAGTGAACCCTCACACAAGATACCAGGTCTAGCAACTTGACCAGATTCCGTCTTATATTTAATATCTCCAATACGTTTCCAAATATTTGATTTCAATGTTAACACATGAAAACGTGTTCGATGCTTGCCTACTCCAAACCCAACTATAACCTTGTAATCTTTTGTCGACGAATCATAACCAAAACCCCAACAAGGTTTTGCAATAAACCGACGTGTGGTCTTTTCGGGAAGAACTTCATCAGGTAGGGTTGGTAGGTAATTAACCACCCTAGTCAAAGGATTAATTACTAAAAGTTCAAAATCTCTAGGAGAGATGCATACCAGGCCATTTGAAGAACCAATAATATGATGGCCATTGCCCATAAAATTAATGCATACAGAATCAGAACAACCGGCATGCATAATGATCCTTTTATCTCTAAACTCATAATTATTTATACAAGTATAGTTGAGATGAGCTTTAACAAAAAGAGGAGTGGAGATTAAAGATAGCCATGACTTACAAACACTCTTGCATCTAAGTATATCAATACCATCCAGTCTTACAAGTATCTGCTCAATCAAATCAATCACAACCTCTGCCATTAGAACAAAGAGACGAAACAGAAACAAGGGTGCAGGGGATTTTGTTAGGTTAACCAAATCATCTATCTATATTACATAGCACAAACATTTGACCACTGTTCATGAACAGTGGCCAAATGTTTGACTTGGGCCTTGGGCTCATTTGGCCCGGCCCAAGTGGTTTTTTTTTTTTTTTTTTTGTGCTTACTGCGGTGACCCCGGCCCAAAGTTTTTATTTTTATCTTTTTTTAGTCTTTAGAATCCAACCCACACAGCCACACACTTTTTTTTTGACTTCTACATTCTTACGTGAGACCCGGCCCAAGTATGATTCTTTTTTTTTTTTTTTTTTTTAGTTTAGTCCAACATCTAGCCCAACTTTTTTTCTCCTTTTTCCGCACGGTTACTTTTCATCGGCCCCAAAAAAAAAATCTTTATAATCCCTCCCACCCCCACTTCTTTCGCTAAAAATAAGAAGGAAAAAAAAAAATTACGAGACGTGCTTTTATTTTTAACTATTTACAACTTTCTAGCGGCCTGGGTCCAAAAAAAAATGTTATGAGACCGAAAAAATAAATCCGCACAAAATACAATAAGAAAGAAAAAATGCGCCGAACTATTAAAAATGAGACCGAAAAAATAAACCCAAACAAAAAAAAAGCCCCGCAACAACGCGCGAAAAATTAACGCCCGCAGCAACGCGCGAGTGATTTCTGCTCGTTATATATATTATATACAGGGGAATTAAAACTTTGCTACAGTACCCTTTTGGGCCTCCAGTTTGGGAAGCTCAATGGCCATCATATTATGCTTGTTTGTATTATTGTATAGGAAGCTCAAGACCCAGATACTAAAATTTCTAGCCCAAGGCCCAGATACTGAAAATTGGAGCCTAAGAGTAACAAATTTTCATGGTCACTTAGGGTCCGTTTGATAGCCTAATTTGGAATGGGTTACGAGGTGAAAAGACAGCTGTATGTTGTTCGGTCATGATTGTCCGCGCGTTTCTGCGGGGAGTTATTTTTTTTTTTAAAAATTTGTTTATTTTGTGTGGGCTTATTTTTTCGGTCTCATTTTTAATAGTTTGTTTTTTTCATATGGGCTTATGTGTTGGGCCTCAAGGCGCGGATATTTTTTGATCTGAGGAAATCAGTATTTTTTTTTTAAAAAATTCTATGTTGTGGCGAACAAATTTTTTTTTTTTATTATTTTGTTTGCTTTTATTCTTTTTCTTATATTTAATAGTTTGTTTTTTTATATGGACTTATGTGTTGTGTCTCATGTAGCGGATATTTTTTTATCTGAATAAATAAGTATCTTTGTAATTTTTATTATTTTTTTATTTTTATTTTGTGCCGAGGAATTTTTTTATTGTGTATTTAAAAAAAATAAAAAAAAGGCTGCCCAAAATGAGAGCCCAGTGGCCCGGGCACTGTAGCACTGTTCATCATAAGCACTGTAACAGTGCAATACGACGTCGTTTTTTTTTGAACGGCAAATGGAATTTTATTAAAAAAGGGCTAGAAAGAAACTAGCAGACGATATACACGCAAAAACGATCCAACAAACAAAGAACGAAAAGGAACAGAAAAACACTAACGAAACGAACTCGCAAAACAACCAAAGGCTATTAGAATAAGAAAGATCCCACCATGGCGCCAACTGAATTAACTCCCATGAACGAAACCGAACACCCGAGGCATCATACCAAAAAGCGATCTAACCGGCATCCTTTGTTTGTCTCGATAAGGCATTATGAAGAAGAATAGCTTCTTTAACGTTGCCATAATAACTCCAAATCTGAAGATCGCTAGGAAAATAATCTTTCCACGAACGTAGTTGCGCGAGAGAGAACAACCCGTGTATATTTCCATTGGGGTCTCTATAGCTCCATCGTTTATCAGAATCTATCTCGTCACTAGTTAGAGGACCAATATAATCAATCCACGAAGAACCAGACTCAACAGCAATATTTAAATCATTACCCGGGGGTGTAGATGGAGGCGCAATGATGGAGTCTTTTTCAGGAGCAATAACTGGCGTAACATCCTCATTATCATCAGTGGTAACATTACCACAATTACCCTGAGAATGAACTCCAAGAATCTCACCAGCATCATCTTCCAAATTCGTTTCCATGCAATCCTTAATACACCCATCATTATACAAGACCGAATCATCACGAATCTCGCCTTCTTCAAAGGAGTCCACAAGATCACTTTCCACCCCACGAACATCCTCCTCTCGCAAAACCCGACTAGAAGGCGACACCGAATCATTGTTAACATTCTTAGGGGAATCTGAATCACAACTATCGACACCCAAATGTTCCACATTTTCCAAACTTTCATCCAAACTAGGACCCTCTGCATTCTTCCTTTCCAGAGGATTAGACTCGGAATTGACCTCCATCGATTCAATTTTGGGCGCCCAATATGTAGGATTTGGGAATGAAGGCTTCTGACATGCACTATTTAGAAATAAAAAATTTCTATTTGTGGTCATCTTATCAAGTTCATTCTATATTGTCTCCTTTTTAATATAAAGAAAATATTAATTTCTCTTCAAAATTGTACATATATATATATATATTTTTTTACTTTTATATTTTTATAATATATTTTCTCTTTCTTACCTCAAATCCAAATCTAATTCTAGATCCAAATCCTAATCTAAATCCAAATCCTAATCCTAAACCCGCCTACAAACCAAACGGGCTCTTAGATTCTCTTCCATGGGTTTCATGTGATCGTATAATTTTATATGAATGCTGTTATTGGTACCCAAGTTCCAACAAGAGACGGTTGGGTTTTGACCATGGACGAAAGCGTCTGTGGTGCGGCCAACGGTGACTTTCATGTTGGTGGCGGGAGTACGTTCCTATTAGCATCTTCAGTTTAGTTTTACCAAATGTGGAGTTCATGACGATCATTCATTTCCCTTGTATACTTGTGTGTCAAGTAAATCAACACGGACTAGTTTAACCATCTTACTGTTTGGTTTTTTCACCCTCCACCATCAATAATCTGTAGTAATAACCACTAAATCATAAACCTATCTACAAACCAAACGGGCCCTAGGTTGCATTTTACATAGACTATAACCGTTTTACAAACATTGCATCCTACAAAAGGGTTTTAACGGGACATACACACACTGTTTGTTGCATTAGTTGGTCATACTAGATGCTTACATGATTCATATACGTATTTATATTATATTACTATAAGGGTCTTGCTTATATATACAAAGATGTGTTTACATTCTTTCATACATACTCTATAAATTATTTATATAAGGGTTATTTATATGAACACTAGAACATTCTCAAAACATTACGAATAACGCGATGGTCCAAAAACTCTTACACAACTTTAACATGCAATCTCGTAATATTCCACCTTCGGAACACGACTTAGATAACTAACAAATCTTATTTTATTACTCCTCTAATTTGAAGAACAATGACAACTGCGAGTCAAAGGATGAGCGTTGAGGAAATTGAACAGATTGTAGCTAAGCGAGTGGCTAATGCTATCAAGGCTATTGCTATCTATGAGTCAATAAACCAGGACAAACAGCGGGAAAACAAAGTAGCAGGGAATGCTAGTAACAAAAGGAAGAGGGAAGGTGACTGTTAGGAAAATATTGTAAACAGACTTAATACTATTAGTATTAAAGTTAAGTCTGTTAGTTCAAGTTAGTACTGATAGAGTAATAGTTAGTACTGTTAGTATAGAAGTTAAGTCTCTCAAAAAGACGAATTAAAATTTTAAGTTATCATTCAATATTAATATCCGAGCTTTACAAAAGGAGATCCCCCAAAATCTATATGAAATCATAAACGTTTGAATGATAACATTTTACCATCTTCAAGTCCGTGCCACTATCCGTGCCATAAGTTGCTCAATTACCTGAGATAAACCTTCAAAAAGGGAGTCAACACAATGGTTGAGTGAAATTCATAGGTTTATGATAAATAGTTTGAATACAAAGTCAACATAGACAGAGGTTACGTTGTTGATTACACCCATAGATAGTAATGTTTGCAATGAGTAAAATTATTCTCATAGAACAACAGTATTATTGCCCTACCAAGCTCATGACATCAATAGTTAACAAGGAATTCACCTAGTGATATGTTGAGGAACAAATGTCCCTCGGGAAAGGTAACTTGCCTAAGATTACCTATTATAATCAAATATAGTGCAATGATACTAGAAAGTAATAGGTACCACCAACGGATATCGTCCCACCCTGATAGATCTATCTACACATATTCATTTCACAAAAAGTTATCGCAAGTGACTAATGGTCATAGATTAAGAAATATTGACAGTGAAGGTACTTAGGCAATAATATATCAGGATAGCCATACAGTTGGAAAAACACTTGTATTCATGGTTTATAGCATGTATCCCCCTCGCGGTCTATAAAGGATTTAAAAGATTAAAATGTGGGCTACGAACTCACCTTAACAAGGTAAATCTTGATTGATGGAAAAAGTCATATTTAATGAAAGAGTAACAGCTACGTCTCGCAGACATGGGGTAATATTCCAAGTCTTTAGTGTGATGGTTTTATGTTACAAAACTTCATAAATTTTAACTTATCACTGTTCGGCTATCATAATCAGAGGCAAGTAGAATCAGTTCGAGGAGTCGAGGGCACTTTAAATTGTAAACCTAGCAAACTCGTCAAAACAAATAACTTCAAATAGGAACCCCTCACATGAAATTCCCTAGTAACGTGATACGATAAGATTTTTAAGTTTCTTCAAAAGTTTAGTCAATGATATTTACGTTAAATCTATAACGTAATTGTTTTCACAATGAAGTCGATCGTATGATTAATAATGATAAATGTGTCGGGTTTTAATAAAATCGATCCATATAATATTAATATATATTTTTATTATTTATATAAAATACTATATTTTATATTTTTAAGTTTGCAAAAATGGGCAATATATACCCTATGGTTTATAAACTTTTACAACAAGTTTGAGTACTTTATATAATAAATATAATATTAAGATTAACAACCTTTAACTTTAGAACTTGGCAAAACAACCCCTTGTAGTTATAACTTTAGGAAAATTACATTTTCAGCCCCTCTAGTTATAAATTTCAGAAAGTTACGATATATACCCCTATGCATGAAAATATTTGCAAATCAAGTCCAAAATCCATAATATTGAGATATTTTTCAATATAGAAAGTAATTTTTAAGGTTTATAGCTTATTATAATAAGCCAAAATAAGTTAGAATGAATAAGTTTTACGAGCTGAACTATGAAAAGAGCTTATGAAGCTACGAAAAATATACCAAAATGGGTTCGTATTGATTTAGGAAAACCAAACCATAAGGAGGATGTGGTTCAAGGGCTTAAACAAAAGTTTTACCACATGAATCTTAAGAGCTTATGGAAGACTTAAAAACGTGAATGTTAGCTTTATTGCAAACAAGAAATATTAGAGCTTACTGAGTCTTAAAAACGGGTCGAAATGAGGGTTTTGGGTTTGTAGCTAATGAAATGACATTCAATGGAGCTTCCTTCTCTTGTTTGTCTTCCCCCTTGTTGGCTCTAAGGGTTTGGTACTTCTTCCTTTGGCTTTCCTTACTCCTTCAGCTAGAACTTGTTTGAAGTTAGATTTTAAGGTGTAAAAGATTGTAGGATGAAAAGGAAAGTGTAATGTGTGTTGGGGGGGTCGGCTTATATAGGGCTTAAAATGACTTTAGGGACAAGTTTTCTTAGAGTAGGCACAAGATTACTTGTGGGTGGCCAAGGGCTGCTATGGTGACTAATAGAAAGCTAGGATGAGGTATAGGAAGGTGGTGATGGATCGAAAATCAAAGATGGTGACAAGTAGCTTACTTAGTGTGCAACTTGTAGTAGTAGCTTACAAGGAAGTGATGGAGGTGCTTGTAAGGTGCTGAAGTGATGGTGATGTGATGGTGAGGTCATGGTGATGAAAGTGGTGGTAAGTCATGAAGGAGCTTGAGGTGCTTATTTAGTTTATACATGGCTATTTTTGGATAGCCAACATCAGTCCCGGTAATTTGGTTGCCATTTACAAACCGTAATTCCGATCAACCTCAAACAAGTGAGTATAGTTAGATCATTGAGTCCTCTACAACTTTTAGTGTTTTTACTTAATACCTTTGCGTACCTTTGCCATTTCGGTTGTAACTAATTCATCCAACGTCGAATCGGGGTGATTCAATCGGCAAAATGATCACAAGACATAGGGCTACAACCTAGTGTTTTTTACTTAAGTACCCATAAACACTACTGATTTTTGTGGCCCAGATTCTCCCTTTATGTTTTATAACGGATTCAGATTTTGAAAACTATATATGAACTAGTTTTTAAGTGTAATGGTTTGCTATGGTTTTATGATTTTGGTTTATGGGTTAGATAAATTAGGGTTTTTATAGAATTAGGGTTTAGACTGATTTAGGTATTTATAGGATTAGGTTTAGGAGTTGTGCAATTGTGGGAGTTTGACCTTTGTTTTTAAAGTGGTGGTAAATATAAACATGATTTAGCGAGGTAAAATGACTCCTAGTTTTTATTTCAAGCACAATTGACTGTACTTGAGCTATAGAAGGTATTGTACAGAGGGTATTAGGAGGGAAAAGATAATCACAAAGTTAGGCTTGTAACTTGTCCACATCATTGAAATTTGTACACTATGTATTTTGACGAAGTAATTAGGTGTTTATTGGAATAAACGAAAACGTAAAATCTTAATATGGTATAACTTGTAAATAGTACTGTTGAAAAGGATAACGTACTAGGTAAAAATGATATTAAAAAATAAACATTGACATATAATGAGATTTACAAGATATTAAACATAAATAGTAGGATGGCATAGGTTAGAGGTTTCGAGAGCTCGTTTTACTTTAGTGTTAAATAAACGAACGTTTACATAATAAATAACGCGGAAAATTCCCATTAAAAAGGTAGTATATATAGATGTTACCATGCATCTAAATTAATAGAGAAAAATTACATTGATGAAATTTTGGGTGTTAATAAGGGGATCTTCGCAAGTAAAGGTCAGCAAAAGGTATGGATGGTTGTTTTTGTTTGCAAAAGTAAAATGGAAAGTCTTGTTAGTTTTTTTACATAAAAAGCCAAATGAATGAATAAAAAATTATTGTCATGAATTAATGTATGTAGAGAATTTAGTATATTAATAAAGGGTGTATCGATGGATTCAAGATATCAGGTGGCATTAATATATGAAATTTGTCTTACTAGTTGTATCATACTTGTATTGTTGGTTTTATTATTTACAATACAAAATGGAGATATATGTATGGAGTTTGTCATACTGGTTAATTTTGTTTATGGATTATTTTATCAACTAGCTTTACGGTTAATTTTATATTGCATAATTTGATATACCTAGTTTTTTATATATATATTTGTTTCAGGGGATTGCTCATAGGAATGACGATGTGTGACGAAGATTTAATGAATGCACTTATATTTTTTGATGGCATGAATAATGTTCGCAGGAAGCCTTGCATATATGTCACCAAGACGTGCATAATGTCTATAGGAAAACGGGCACATATGTTCTAATAAATTCGACGAGAAAACGTATTGTGCACATATGTTCTTGGAAGAGTACTCTTATGTTCTAATGAAATTGATGAAAAAGTGGACCGTGCACTGGTAGTTTTTGTTTTTATTTTTTTCTTAAATGGGTGGAATTAAAAAGAGAAAGTGAAGCGTGCACATTATGTTTTCAGAAAGTGCACCGCATGTTTTCGATTGACATGTACAATGTATATTAACTTGGTTGTTCTTTGTATACGAAATGAATTCCATTGATATCAAATTATGTTTATTTAATTATGTTTTTGGTTTGTTATTAGTTTTGAGGTTACATATATATTTTTTTGTTTTTTTGTTATAAATTTCGAAGCTTAAAGAACTAGAAACATATGCGTAATTACCATTCAAGCAAAAAAAGTGTAAGCAAAAAACACTGAAATTAAAAATTTAAGAAAAAAAACACATATGCACTCGCTTTTTTTATCTAAAAAAAATTCCGAAATTTATGGGGTTATAAAAAAACGTTTTTTAATTAAAAAATTCAAAAAAAAATTAAAATATGTCTTTGACTATTATGCCCTTTTGAATTAAAGAAAAACATTTAATAATACTAAATTCCATATTGTCCAAAAGTGGTCTTAGGTTTCTGTACAAAAAACTGTTCTCAAAGAACGGTCCCCAGAATATATATATATATATATATTAATATATATATATATTATATATATAAATATATAATATATAGTATATAGAATATATATATATATATATAATCATCTATAACATTAACATGTGGGCCTAATTAGAGAGTGTGTAAAATATGGAATTAGTGACTGGACGCCACCTCAATGATGACGTGGCATCAACATAGCATACATTTTCGGAATTAAGGAAAAAAACCTAACCCTTTGCAAGGTTCGAACCTAGGGTGTTCAGTTAGTATCATGTGGACTCTACCAACTGTGCCAATGTTGTATTTGTGTGATAGTATTGAAAAAAAATATTGATATCTACAATTTTTAAGCTTCCTTAATCCTTTACAACTTAAAACACAACCCAGCCACAGTGATATACACTGATTCTCAATCTTTATCCGATTAATATTATATCAATCAATCCTGATATGAATCAAATTCAATGAAAACCAATATTGATAGCCATGATTTTAGGATAAACACCATTATTAGAGTATATCTACAAATCCCCTGGCTAAGTTAGAACCCTAATTTTGATGTATAAATACATCCGTCCCTGACTTGCTAATCTCATCTTCTTCAAACCATTCTTCATTGTGAGTTAAATCTCAACTTAAAGGAAGTCATGAATAGGCACACATCCAAAAAAACCAGCACGATGGGTTACCAGAAGACACCAACTTTGTCAAGCAACAATTACAAGAAAAACGCAGGTGTTGGTGGTTCTGGGCGTTTTGGCGGTTCCTCAGGTTTGTCAAGCAATACTTACAAACAAAAAACAAGTGTAGGCGCTTCAAATTCTGCAAGGTATGGAGGTTCGTCATCTTTGTCTACCAACGGTTACAAAGGACGTTCCAGCAGTTATGGAGGTTCAAAGATAGTTGGCTCCGTTGGTGGATCAGGAGGTATATTCAATTATCATGTTTGTATTGTTTTTAAATAATCATGTTGGTATAGTTTAATATGAATGTTATTGCTTTGTTTGAATTTGAAATAAGTAAGAAACCCCTTATGCTCGGCCTTTTTATTTATAATGCGTTGGCTGGTTGGCTAACATGTTAAAACAAATCCAGGTTTGGTTTGCATTGGATTGGACCTTTTCGACCCCGAAACCTGTCACAACTCAACTTTGTCCTCCTTAAGCATTAACTTAATACACCATTGAAGGGTATTCTTCAACTCATGTGCATGAGTAACAGGTTAACGAGCTTTTGAATGACGTCAAGCGAGTAGAATTTCACACAACATACCTTTCTTCTTTAGCAAAGTCTATAATTCTAAGAGGCGGTTTTCTTTGATTTGTTTTGCAGGCTGCGGGTATCAATATAAGTTCATCTAGATGCTTTTGAACCGAAGAAATCCATCACACCAGCTAGAATCTTCAGTAACCAAGTTGATGTAAGCTTGTTGCATTAGTTTGTAATTTTTTTATTATAATGCTTGAAATACAATGATTTACATCAAAGATTTTGTAATGACTTATGTTTCTTATAGGGAAGAGCACAAGTGATGGTTTTTGTATTTTTATTAAACCACAAAAAAGATTTCTGTAATTTACTCTCTCTACTCTCAGTTATCTGAAAATTAAAAAGAAGAGACGGTTTGTGAGATGCATCCATTTAGGTTAAATGATTGGTAAGTAAGTAGTTTTGTAGTTCCTGGAAGCTGAATATGTGTATCTGAATTCTAAAAAACTGAATATTGTGGCTTCAAATCACATTAATCAGATCACCATATTACAAATGTAAATATAAACACTCTGTGACCTTTTTTTAATTTGTGTTGTGTACAATAAAATGTGTTCCCAATTTTTGAACAAGGAGGAATACTACAAATCAACGTCAAGCTGTAGACTGGATCTAAAAGAGCCATATTATCGAATGTCTCAACCACAAGCATACTCATCGTCCTAAGATCAGCAGCCCAATCATCTCTTACAATCGCAGGTACCCATTAGCTTCCTTCATTGAATAGATTTATAATAAGACAACAAATAACTAGCTTCCTTCATGAATAAAACCTAATGCGTTTTTGAATGTTAGAAATTAGATAGTTGAGATCAATCCTTCATGCACCTTTTGAAGAGTACCCAGTATCCACGTCTAAATTAGGAAAATTGCTTTTCCACATAATAAACACGGAGTCTATTACGAGGAATGATCTTTCCGTTGACTTTGTTAGAGAAAAAAACAGTCCCAATAAATGGATTCTTCTTTTACATGAGTAAAACGAGTCAATACAGAATGATAAACAATTGTTTTGGTACTGACTGTTTTAGGTTCAAATTACAAGGATTTACACAGCTTTCCTCTCAGGATGAAGGCGGTCGGCATATTATCACTAATAAATAAGTGATTTTGAGTCCAAATTCATTGACCCTCTCTGTACGTAAATGCAATTTGAAAAGCATACTGGGAACGTGATCCATCTTGAACTTATACTAGGCACCAATAAATGCAGGAGGGTTTCTTTAATGCTCAACTATACTTGATCCACATCTACTAACATATTCTGACAAACAATGGCGTCCAATTATAATATTAACAACCGATTTTTACTTATATTGTACATATCAGTTTATGCATAACACAATATGTGAGGGTTAAAAATGTCGAGTGCAATGAATGGCTAGAGTTTTGAGTAGGCTATTTGTTTTGATTTCAGGTCAGTGGGGCATGGTCATTTTCTATGTTCCTGGAGTTTGGTTCTGCTCGCAGTTTCGCAAGTATGCAAGAAAAAATTGTAATGAAATAGGATTTTGAACATTGTAGTAACACAGTATAGTCACCAGGATGATATAAAGTAAACGTAGCCGAATCTTTAGAAACGTGTTACATCAAAACACCGATACAAAGGGAGAGGATTATAAAATTATGAAGCAGATAAAACATACTTTTCTTTCTTTTAGCTCATAAAGAAAAGAATGACACGCAACCACGTGTAAATAAAGTGGACATCAAATTTAAAAAATAATTAATTATAAATATACCTCACGCACTCTAGATGAAAGGGCAAAAGGTTTAAATAGAAAAGTTCTATGAAATGACTGCAAATGTGTTATTTTTGTATCTCAAGACTGCGTCGTAATTTGCACATAACACGAAGTTAAAGCTTGTTTATAATAATTACGCAACTTTCCGCATCCAATATATCTGATCTTTAAATCATGTACCATATAAATCTAGAGCATATTCGGACGCGGACCTGCAACTAGTGACGATATAAGTAAAGTAATTCAACCTTACAGTTAATCCAGTACTGGGATCTAGTTGCAATTTTTTCATCTACTAACTTCAACACTAAGCTATGCATCTTTTGACTTAGAGCAATTTACAACACCCTCCAAAAACTGAGTTAAAAAAAAAAAAAAAAAGAAGACAAAAAAAAAAAAAAAAATAAAAGAAAAGGAAAACAAAAACAGAACATGTTGACATCCTAAGGGATCGCATTATCTCCAACTTGGCAACGTTAGCCAAAAGAGCCTTATCCCTGAAAGGGCAATCTCGAATCTCCATCTTATGGCTGTCACACCCAGACAAAATGTGATGTAAACCTAGATCACTGTCGCCAGCAAAGGCTATAGGAAAGCATCTTCAGTCTCCTAGCATGTGCTCCAATGTACTCAAACACACGGTCCGTGAGGAAACCAGGTAATGAAAGACGCTGAAGTTTCTTAATGAAATACCCTTCAAATGTTGTAGTAATGGGAACAACGTCATTTGACGTACCCTATCTTCTTCCTGGAGTATATATTATCAAGCACGTACCGTTGATTACGTCAACAGTTTCCTGGAATGGATGAGTGATCTAATAGCGAAGTCCTTTGAACGCAAGTGAAGAACCAACATCGAAATAATGGCTTCTAACTAGAAGCAGAACTTTTCACTGATGAGATATATCGATTAGTTTGTATTAGAGAGAATTTACTTTAATGCTACGTTATCACATTTAGTACCATATAATTGGGAATTTATGCATTTAATTCCAGACATATAACACTTTTGATCAGCAAGAGTGAACTGGAAAATGCCAGAGGGACCGAAGGTAAGCAAAAATTAGAATTTGGAGGTTAACGTTTTTAGTGTATGTGTCACCACTGTATTACGTTTATATTTGTATCGACTGCACTTCTTATTCTCACACGGACATCTATATGTCACTGCCAAGAATCAAATGAAAAAAAGAATGAAAATTCTAAGTTTAAACGAAAATGACAACCATTAAAACTAAACGACACACATTATCTCCAAAAATGTTTTTGAAGTGAACCCGCCCGTTAGGCGGGTTATGTAACTAAGCCTATTCTCGTACCATTATTAAACATTTAATTTGAATTTTAACAGAACAACAGATAATGAATTTTTTAAAAATCCATCACGTTGTATTAAAAATCGAAAAGTTCCACACTTAAATTAACCAAAAAAATATACGAAACAAACCCGCCCGTCAGGCGGGTTATGTGATTAGTATATATATATATATATATATATATATATATATATATATATATTAGACGTTTGAGGAAATATATTTTGAAAAATTTTGCGAGATGTGGATTTTTGGCATTTTGTCAGAAAGTGGTGAAAATTGTGGAAGAGTTTGAAATTGAGGTTTGAAACCTTGGAAAAGGTTGCATAATTCCAAGTCACGATATTAACATTTACTTCCTTGATAAAAGTTTCAGTTTTAAAAAATTTATTAGATGTATCATGACTTGTTTCAAAAAGCTTATTTGACCCATGTGCATAGGCACCAACATCGGTATTTATTACATCAGGTAACAGTTTGACAGATAAATCCCCCGAAGAGTGTTCAATATCGACTTTATCATCATCATTTTCCTTATCCGGTTTTGAATCATTGGGATAAATTACGTTAAAAAGAAATAGATCATTAAAGTTTAAAACGTTTTGTTCCTCTTCATCACATTCGGACAATGATGTTTTATCTTTCAAATTAAATTCATCGATATATTGAGGACTTACAGTAGGTTCAGTTAAGAAATCTGATTTAGACGTTAGAGCATCATTGTAAATAATGGCTGGAAATTCATTCTCAAATTCTTTAAAGAAGTCTAAATTATCAAAATAACTGACCGTAGGCTCGGGTTGATGAAGTGAAGGAATAACTTTTTCATTATCGTTAATTCGAAACCGTTTTCAAATCATTGGTAAAATTTTTTATAGAAAAATGAGATTTTCACAAAAATACGTTAATCATCATCGTTGAATCGTCAAACGAAAGCTCTAATGTCAAATTCATTCATCAGTTAAGAGAACTTATCGTTGGTTTCACCATATAGTTGTTTTATTGATGATACCTCGTCATTAAAGGCTATAGCTGGGAATTCGGTTTCAACGGATCTGAGGTCGTGAATGTCTTCATCATACCAGATCTTACCATACTTAGCAGTTTCCTAGTTAAACACTTTCCCACGTTTTCGAGATTTTTCTTCCTCGAGCCTGATGTATTCCTCCATAGTAATGTTCGGATCGTCCATCCTGTAACAATCTTACTAGAAAAACTATTAAAACAATTAAATTAAACACACAAATATACAAGCAAACAATTAAACTAACAAATATACAAAATATACAGAATATACAAGAATATACACTAATCTAATTAACACTACTCCTAAGGGTTAGATCTAATCTAATGTTAAAAACCAAAACATAAAATAAAAATCAAGATTAATTTTCACTCCCCGGCAGCGGCGCCAAAAACTTGATGTGTCGTTGTGTGGTGTTTATTTATGATAGTTCAAGTTTTAAATTTATATTTTGCCGACTTAACCAAAAACAACACTTTAACGGGCAGTGTACCCGGTCGGTGGTAGATTCGTGGTAAGTAGGGTGTCGAACACTTGAAGCGAGGTTAAATCTCTCAATTTATTTATATTTTGGTTTATCTAATCTAAGTTAATTCTAATCTAAGTCAAACCTATGCTAATCCTATGTTAGTTCTAATCCTAATTCTAACAGGTAAAAGGGGGGTTTCAGCCTGAGAGACTGGCACGGGTTTGGTTGGTGACTATAATCAATTCAAGACACTTTAACCCACGTAAGCAAATTAACAGAAGATAAAAGAGCGGTCGAGCCTTATGATAGAAAACTGTATTAGCCATCATTAATCTGATTAGAAGGTTGGTTTGTTTATTCAATGCAATGATTACTTATCTCGAAGAGGCATATCATTCTTAGACTTCGACAGGGCTTCATCCTAAGACCTAGACACATTAATTCTGTCACAATTAAAGCATCCGCATAAAGCATCCTTATTACCTGATTATAATTCATCTTAGGGATTAAAGCAATGGTGATCTTGTTAAACCCTATCTCATAGAGACTTTACCCACTTACTGCTTAATGGGAATTTATACACTAGTAGTTCACTTGTCTAACTATCCCATGAAATTAGAACATTATAATTGTGAATTATCAAGTTCATCCTTCTAGTCAACACATTCAATAAACCATTGGCAATATCCAATTAACTAGTTAAGCCCGAAGCGTATCCTAGACACAGATTTAGAAGGACAATACTTGTGATCCTATGATTCTAGATGTATAAATCACTATATGGAGAGCTATCCCGGACTCTAGATTACTTGGTCCGTATCACTAGATCCAGTTGAATGATAGGTCGCATACGAAAGCACGTAAACAAGTATAAATTGATAAACATAAACAAGCATACAACGACAAATCAAGAAATCGAGATAAACAATACCAAACATTCAAATCTTCATAATAATGGCTAATACCCGAAGGTATTAGCCTTCAAACGTCATAATAAATACAAGAGCAATTATTTAGCCAAGGTAAACTAACTGAGTTAACGAATGATACAAAAAACTGAATGATTACTAAAGTATATGGAATTACACGATGTCTCCTATGGAATTGATAACATTTCTTGACCTCTTCTACTCTTTTTCTCATCTAAAAATCGACGTTTATGGTTTAGGTATCAAGAATATGATTTAGCACACTTAAAACTCATTTTTGAGTTTTGAATTTATAGGGTCTGGAAGTCGGTTCGATACGGCGTATCCAATAGGTTAGATACGACGTATTGGAGTTTCTTGGAGTAGGGACCACATTTGATATCTTCCAGAATATTCACATACTATATCTTCAATACGGCGTATTGAGTCTCTCTGGATACGGCGTATTGAGCTTCATTCCTTTGTAGTCTTTGGTGAGTGCAGGCACGGATACGCCGTATCTTCCTTGATGGATACAGCGTATTGGTCTTCTAAATAGTAATCTTCAAAATATCTTCATTTAGGCTCCAGAATGCGCGCCTTTTGCTAATATTCACTAAAAAAAAAGAAAAATTAACTCCATAAATTACTGTAATCTCAAATTAACAATTAAGTAACAATTTCTATGCAATAACTATACAAAAGGGTTTTAATAACATGGGATAAAATTATTTCTAGAATATGAGGACGTTATTTGATGTCATCAAATATCCCCCCACTTGAATCCTACTTGTCCTTAAGTAGCCTTTAGAAGTTTATAAAAATGTATCCCTAAGGATATTTTTCGTTAAAGCATTTATTTGATCTATTACAAGTACACAACCAAACACCTCACGAAATAGGAAGATGAAAACACTCAAATCACTCAACTAATATATGTGGTAACATGTAACTAATTCGCTCAATTGCTCGGTCGTGACGAGTATTCTATCATAAGCTTGACAAGGATACACATCTCCACCACTAAAGCCAAGGAGTAACAAGTTTATAAAGGTAAATATGGGTTTTTGTATGGAAAGGCTTATGGTTGATCATTCTACAATCTTTCACCAGAAGTACCACTCCAACAAGGCAGCTGAAGCACACATACATGGCCGTAACGACGGAATAGACATGTGTGTTCGATCACATCCCCATTCGAATTTAACCAACGGTTAGGATGAAGAATGATATAAGGTAGGAACCTTTTACCTTTCACCAAAATTCGTAAACCAACGAGGCAGCTGAGACATGCATACATGGCCGTAACGACCAAATAGAGATGCATGCTCGAATACATCCTCATTCGCGTAAAACCTGTCACACCCAACCAAGGCGGAAATGTAAGGCGCGGCGAGAAAGGGAATCATCACAACACATTGACGTCTATATAGAGAAACTAAAACATGCATAAAATACAAGGTATAGACACGCAGTGTCATGAAAATACCCAAACACATCAACAAAATCCAAAAGGCGTCTAACATTGAAATGAAGGTAGTTCATGCCAACGTCATGACATGCAAACACGCATACATCCTAACAAAGGAAAACAATTAACTTTCATCATCCAAAACAAATAACGAAATCTAGATAACTAAACTTCTCTAGCTGCCTACGGTCAATCTAGCCACTTTTCCTAACTTTAATCTCATCCTGTTGAATACCTGAAAATGATGCTTATACGTCAAAACAATGATTGGTGAGAAACATAGGTTTTCAGACACACATATTAAATCTATTTCCAAAATCAGTACCCAAATTACTGTGATTATAAAATAATACTCACGCATGACAATTATGCTAACTAACATACAAGCTAACATGCAATTCAATCTAAATCCAATTAATCAAACACCAAGCAGACGACCTCAATCGCTCTTGGATCAATCCAAATCCTTTTTCCCTCTAGCTCAGGCCGGAGATACCCGCAAGTAACCCTCCTGACTAGGTAACATCTCAATATCACATCACATAACCAAATCTCTTTCCCTCTAGCTCAGGCCATGGAAACCGGCAAGTATTACCACCTGACTAGGCTAACAACTCAATATCACATCACAAACATGTATCACATACCGCATATCAGTCCCACATAATAGTCCAATGCCTTTACACTAAACACATAATCACATCAATTTAAAACTCATTTCAACACTTGCATCATTTCCATCCCATGTTTAAAACAATGTAAAAAGTAGGACTATGTAACTCGCCTGAATGCTCAAAGCGTAGCTTCCAATTCCTATCAGGCAACTATACAGATAAATAAACACTGTTACACGTGACCCAAGTCTAAAAGCTCTAGTCCGTAACACACATAAGATGATGTCTAAGGTTATGGGTAACCATCATTGGTCACCCCGACACCAGTGCCAAACCTTAACACCTCATTAACACATTACACTAGCTAACTATAATTAATTCTAAAATGCAGAATTTTAGTGTATCTTTACTAACTTAAAAACCTTACTTGCTGGACCTTCATAAATTATACCAAAAATAACCTAAGTTCATTGATGAGTTTACTAACTACCTTGAGATCCTCAAATGCTCATTACATATGAAACTACCCCAAATAAAATCTAACTTTAAAATTGTCCCAATTCGGATCTGATTGCACACTAAAATGTATGGCCCTAACTACCATACCTAGACACAAAATAAGAAGCTATCCTTCTAGGGTTTCTTTATATACATATTGAAATTAACCACTGTAGATTGGCTAACCTTAATTCCACTTTTATGTTAGGATTTTACCCTCCTAAAAACATGACACAATTCTGACACCGTATTTACTATTTTGAGAACCTTTCTTGTAACCAACATTTGACCAACTCTCCAGAACTCAAAATCATTCAAGGCCAGACTTTTTGAAAAATAGACTCTTTGAACTATAATTTAGGCTTTTGAATCATATCAAAACACGTTTCTAACCTCTAGATATCATCAGTTGAACACAAACCTAAATTCTGCTCAACTCTAAATCATGTTCTAACGCGAAAAACCCCTACCAGTCTACTGAGCATGAATCACACCCTAAAAAACTACCCTAATCATTTAAAATCGTATAAAATTCACATATAATCTGTATTTTATATAAACTCTAGATCCATCATATTTATTTGTTACATGATTTTGAAAAGATTAAACAAAAGCTTATTTGAAACATACCTAAACCTTTACTTGATCACACCTTGAATCTTGATAAAAAATATTTTTTTTTTCTTCGCTTATTTGGCACGAGACCCGGAACACAGGGAGAAAATAGGGAGAAAAAGTAAATTTGGTTTTAATTGATTTGTATTTATAATCCTTTAAATCCTAATCATGAGTCCACAACTTATGATTCCTTTTTTTTCTTTCTTTTAAAAAGCCGACTAAACACCCTTTAAAAATATTTTTTATTTTTAATTATTAATTATTTACAGTAATCTTTTTCATTACCTTAAGTTTTCATAAAAACCTAAGCTATTTTGGGTAAACCTTTTACATAAACGCTACTTACTAAACTTCCCAAAAATAACTTTTCATTTCACATTTCACTTTCTATATTTAGGAAGTCTACTATAAATATCCAAATTTCACTCACTTCACTTATTTCCAACATACATACGTTTCCTATAAACGCTTACACAATTTCATTAACTATTGACGTAGCATTGCATGCAAAACCCAGTACCTTCCATTAACACTATACTAGTACAAATAGAATACGCATCACCTACACAAACACACTCAAAATGGGATGATCACACACCTTCAAAATGATATCCATGCACCTGACACAAACGCACTTAGGTTCACACAGCATTATAACACAAAGCACAACAAGGAATCACACAAAATGAACTCTTAGCCATTTCTAAAGGTATCAATAACCTGACTAAATCACGGATGTCACAGTATCCCCTCCATTCTTCAAAATCTTGTCCCGAGATTTAACTAGCAGGCTCAACAACTCAGTCCACGAACAACTGGGGATACTTAATC
Source organism: Tanacetum coccineum (assembly GCA_026074375.1). Classification (NCBI taxonomy): domain Eukaryota; kingdom Viridiplantae; phylum Streptophyta; class Magnoliopsida; order Asterales; family Asteraceae; genus Tanacetum; species Tanacetum coccineum. The sequence goes on from BQNB010059436.1 coordinate 36,376, forward strand.
CTCATTTGATCTTTGTGTTCCCAAGTAAACTCAGGACCACATTTTGAATTCCATCTGACTTTTACTAGCGCTATCTTCTTACGTTTTAACTTCTTAATTCTCGATCCATAATCTCTACAGGTTCCTCGACGAAACGAAGTGTCTTGTCGACCTTTATCTCATCTAATGGCACATGCAAACTAGCACCTGCCAGAAACTTTTTTAGGTTTGACACATGAAAGGTGTCATGCACACTACTCAACTCCTCAGGTAACCTCAACCTATAAGCTACAAGGCTAATCCTTTCAAGGATCTCAAACGGTCCCACATATTTTGGTGCCAACTTACCCTTCTTTTCAAAATGTACTACGCCCTTCCAAGGCGAAACCTTTAATAATACCTTACGACCCACCTCAAACTCTAACAGTTTACGTCTCTTATCCGCATAACTCTTTTGACGGTTTCTTGCCGCTTTGAGCTTTTCCATTATCAGGTCCAATCAAACTGCCCTCTCCAATCTATGCCCGTAACACGGGCGACCTACACTTCCTACCATACAAAGCCTTAAACGGAGCACATCGAATGCTCGAATGATAACTGTTGTTGTAGGAAAACTCAGCTAAGGGTAGATGGACATCCCAACTACCACCAAAATCTATAACGCACGCCCTTAACATATCTTCCAAGGTCTGAATTATACGCTCACTTTATCCATCCATCTGAGGATGATAAGCAGTACTCAAGTCTACCCTTGTCCCTAACGCTTTCTGTACCGTTTTCCAAAAATGTGAAGTAATCGCCCATCTCAATCCGAAATAATCGACATGGGCACTCCATGTCATACCACAATTTCATCAATATATAATCTTGCCAACTTCTCTGTATTAAAATCCTCACGAATCGCTAGGAAATGCACTGATTTTGGTAAGTCTGTCGACTATTACCCATATCGGGTCATGCCCACTTCTTGAC
>BQNB010059437.1:5687-37326 GCA_026074375.1 Tanacetum coccineum
AACTTAAAATTAAAAGCTCAAAAATGAAAATTATAATCTTAAAGTGTTGAAAATGATTTTTCTGGATGTAAACCTAAAAGTATTTAATCTAATGCTAAAAACTATTTTTTTGTATTTTTATGAAACTTTTTTCTATTTTTTATGAATTTTCTAAAATATAAACTTTCAAAAAATCCTAGAAATTAAACTAATTAATGAAAAATTGTGAAAAATTTAAGAAAAATCTAAGATGCAATAAAGATCACTAGAAAAATAAAAAGAGAAGCACAGGTTATCAAATAAGCTGTGAAAACAGCTTATTTTGCTACGACTTATATTTAAGAAAAAGAAAAGAAAACGTGTTTAAAGTTAAAATGGAAAGGGAAGTGGACGGATGAGCTAATGTAGCACACTTGGTTAACATGTTTGGCTTGTATACTAGAGGTCTTGGGTTCGAGGTTGGCAGACACCCCTTTTTGCACTTTTTTTTATTTTTCAAAACTCAAAGAACAAAAGTTGTAAAACAAGCTAATGTGAGCAACTTTAATGAAGGCAACATAAGCTCTTAACCAAAAATAAACTCTTAAAAGCTTTTGAAAGCAACTGTCAACAGAAAGTGAGCTTTTGAGCTCACTTTTGCTTATTTTTACAAAAAGCTTTGCAAATACTTCAATATAAGCTTAAATTACAAACTAAAAGCTAACCTATGAAGCTTATGATGTCTACAAGCTAAAAATGAAAAGCTACTTGAGCTGAAAACACATTAAGCTAACTGAAATATGAGATTAAAAAGCTAAACTAAGAAAGTAACTCAAAAAGTTCAAAAATAAGACAAACTCTAATACTCAATAAGCCAAGACAGAAGCTGAGCTTATGGAGTATTAACTAACCACTTATAAGCTATGAGTTCAAGTAATAAAAACAGGTCTAATAAGCTAAGTTTATAAAATTAAAAGCTAATCTAAGTTACTACTGTTTTTGGTATTTTTGGATTTTTTATGACTTTTTAAGCTGAATGTACTTAAGCAAATAAGCTGGAAAATAAAAAGCAAGTCCTAAACTATATTAAGATATGTCTAATCTATAATCAACTTAAATTTTAGAACCTAAATCCTAAAATTACTAACTAAAATGACAGCAGTGGTAACTTTGATTACCACTGCTGATGCAAATGAACAATTGTACAAATCAAAGTTGCAGGCACCCAATTTGGTTTCTACTGCGTTTGATACACTCAATGAGTGTTAAACAACTACTAGCAAACACACCTCAAGCCTTAACAAGCTTAGATCAAATTTAAACAAACAAAGAAAAAGAACAATGATCCCTTGGTGCTGAGATCACCAAATTAAGACCTAAGTCTTTCAATTTTGAAATCTAATCTCTAAAATTCTTTCACAATTCATTTTTAACCTCAAATGATACGACTAAAGCAAAAACATCAAAATAAGTTTGACTTTAAGTAGTCAACAGTTCCTAGTCCAAAACACTCTTAATAACTATAACATTTTTTCACAAAGCTTTTAAAATGACTACAAGCTTAAAAAACCTATAGAATCCCAGATAATATTTAGCTTATATAACTAACTTCTTAAATTAAATCAAAAGCCAATAACACTAGAATTAACCAACAAATATCTACACTAATTTTTATTTTATTTTAAGCTTTATTAAGACAGATAAGCTAGGATAAAGATTAAAACTATCAAAAATCAGAAAACAGGAAAGCAAACTCATCTTAAATAGACTAAATAAGAACACAATAAGCACTAATTAGCAGGCATATTTAAGCCAGAAAAAAGCAGTTTTACACTAATAAGCAATTATATAAAGCTAAAAACTAAATACAACAAAATAAATAGAAGAACTTACAGAAGATGCTTCAGCTCATCAGAAGCTCTTTAGGCTTTTTGAGCTTATCTAACAGCTCTAGCTTTCCTTATGGATAAGCTATTAAAAGTCCTTGGGATCCATTCCAGATTGAATCCTCCTTCCAAAGCTTTAGGTCCAAAAATAAGTTTAAGGTTTTAACTAGTTTATAAGACTTAATAGATAAGGTCTGATTTAAGCACATTCCTGAGCTTATAACTAGTAAGATCCTTATATGAAGCTTATTAGAACATTATCTTTAACATTGAGAAGAAATAAGAGCTTAGGGGTGAAATTTTAAAAGAGCTTATGACAAAGTATTTAAGATTAAAACTAGATTTCATTAAAAATAAAACTTGATTACAAGATTTAAAAGAAAATCACAACTGAATTTTAAAAGGAAATGCAATAAGCAAATTTAAGCAAAATCTAACTAATAACCCTTGGAGGTTAGCAGACTGGTTAGATATGCTAAAAGAAGATGATCATGTGTGTGTGAGTGAGGGCCTTTTATAGCCTGCTGCTGAACCTTCTAGCCCCTTGAGGTCTTATCAATCTCTGCCATTCATTCTCTCAATGATTGGAAGATTATCTTTAGCCGTTGGATCTCTTTTGATAATTACACGGATTGCCAGCATGGCAATCCGTGTGATGTGACCTTGTGCTTTCTATGAGAGTGACCCAAGTGTAAATATCCCCATTCTTTGTGCTTTCTTCATATTGACGTGGCATTCCCCTTGTGGGTTTCCAACAATAAGGACCTCTGATGATGTGTTAATCTTGCCATCTTGATCTTGAACCCTTGAATTACTCTTTTGAACCTTCAATTTGCTAAAGCCCCTTGTTTTACCCTGAGTTAAATGGCGAAGGTGATGATGAATAGTTAAAACAGACTTTCCCGCCTGTTTTTTGACTGAGGGGGTAAATGGGGTAAGTTTGGGCAAATGGCAAGTTGAGTCCTTGTGTTTATAATATGAAAAGGTGTAGCAAAAGTCATAGTATAAATATCTTTTAGATTTGGCAAAAATGGCCCATCGGCAATAATCTTCTAGAGGAGATTGATGCGCGCGGTCGACGCATGTGGTCCGCCGGCGGAGTGACTTAATGATAGAGAAGAATAGTAGGTGGAGTACTAATATGATTATGAGGATATATGACTACGATAGTTGGGCTCGGAGTAAAATATAGATGAGCGCGATGAACACTATACTGAGCGAGTGCTTATAAAGGTCGCTTGTTGTCAATTAAAATCCAATAGAGTATCTACCTGGATCCGGGTATGGTAAAAAGGTTAGGCCCAATGAGGTTTAAGGGAACCAATTTGTTAACTTTGGAAAGTTGAGGATTAGATTTGTAACTTTGGATTTTTTGTCCTTATATGGTTTGACTGAGTTGACTAGATTTGAATGAGGGTTGACTTTTCTGACTTTGCTCGGCTCATCACACCTCTTCCGTTTTTGTATCCGTGTTTGCCCGTTTGTTTGACGGTTTTCTTTTGATTTGTCCTTTCCCCCGTACCTGCACACACAAAACAAAAAAACAAGTATATCTTTTGCCTTTTTAGTCTATTTGGTCATTTAGGTCATTTTGGTGTGTAAACAGAAAAAAAAAATATGTGTATTTTACACTTATCAAACATACCTTGTACTTGTACCAAGTGAAATTTGTTGAGAACCAGCTCAAGGAAAAAACACCGTAACCTATCGTGAAGAGCGGATCCACGATTAGACCCGGCGTAAAAGAGTAAGTGTATATTCTTTGGAGAGTAATCGAATGTGATTAGGTTTTTGTGATTACCTTTACCGATGAGAATCATCCTCCTTTTATAGGCCTCATACCCCCGTAGGGTTTACCTTATCTTTCGGCCCAAGACCGCGTCCATATATTCGGGATATGGCCTATCTGACACAATCAAAATAAGAAGAGTAATATCCCTTATTTGGTAAATTATCATTCCCTAAAATAGCTCAGAAGGATATAACACACGTTCTGGAACCGTGTTCTAGCAGCCGCGGCCCAGACTGGCGTCCGTGACCGGCTACCCGTTGGCCCAAAAAAAACGAGTACAACTACAAGCCCATGATCGTGTCCGTGGGTCGGGTCAGTCCACACTATAGTGTCCATCATGTCCCCCACTAGTAGGCGCGCCCATGGCCGAGGCGCGCGTACTAGACTTAAAGAGACCTGAACCATGCATTTGGCCCCCACTCCCCTCGAAGGCGGAGAACCCTTATCGAAAAAGCGAAAAAACTGCAAGATGTGTAACAAGAGGGCCTAGAGCCGTTTTGATGCCCCCGTAATCCTAACATCCAAAAACAAAGTGGATGACACGTGTCCAATCATCTAACCAGGCACAATATCGAAGACGCATGTATAAATAAAGCAGCAATCACTGTTTTAAACTTCCACAGTTACTAATTAAAACTCCATTTCACACACACAGCCGCACAAGCACAACATCCACGGATTTTGTTACCACAGGTTCGTATACCAGTGCCCCTTCTATTAAACTAGTAAAAATGGTAGAGACGCCATACGCTTAGGACGCCGTGTCCACCATATCCTAAAGTATCTGCAAGAAGTTCGCACGAGTATACATACGGAAAGATGCATCCTAGATTGCCTGTGTCCTGATATAAACATTGTTTGATTTGCCAGTGGGTAAAGTCGTGTTTAACAACCAAATTTTTTGAGTTTGCAACTATCGCATCCCTATCTCGCAGTTCCTTTCGATATCCTAGGTCATTTTCCAAATCACCTTTCCAACATCGTGATATGCCTGCGAAAGTCAGGCCATTTTAGACTAACTCCATGTGTTAAACATAAGACCTACCGTGAACCTATTCTGTGTCTTTTACATTCCTTAATACAACCTGGGGTGGATGTCCTTCAGTAAACGTCCAGGAAAAAATACCCCTCAATGTTATTCAAAGCCTCTTGACTCTTTGAAAAATTGGAACAACCGCTTCTTTTGGGTAGATGAGAGAGTATTCCCCACCGTCGTTGACTGGCGTACATCCGCCCCAAAAGACGAGAGGCCAGCAGCGGACTCCTACTCCGCGGTGGATGTAGCGACGTTAAACCTTCACCGTACCCCAATCCAAAAACAACCGGAGGAGTTATTGTGCTTAGTGAGGTTGAGCCGAAAGTACTTCCTAAGGGACGACGGGTACCCCACATTTCTTTATGACGATGACTGGGGTGGGTGTTCATAAATTGTCTATATTTTCTTCATACATATAAATAATGCTAACTTACTCCTTTGTGTTCGCAGAAATGGACTTGTTCAACTTAATCAATGCCCCAAATCCCCTCAAAGTGAAGACCGGGGCTCGTCCTCGTCTTTCTCATGAGGTACCCCTACTGACTGCTACCGCAAGCCGCGTTATTAATATGGAGAATACGCCCGCGACCTCAGTATCTTCAGAGACACCCCCCGTCATCGTGAAGTCACCCCTGGACTTCTCGAATGAAGAATCGCTCCAACTGCTTACTGAGGGGGATGAGACTGAAACCCAGGTCCCAGCCGCAGTGGCCCCGGAAGTGCCTCGTGCCGAGAATCCAGCGACCACGGAGGTCGTTCCAGAACTGAATCTGGAAAAAGAAGCGGCTGCCATGGGGCCTCCACTAAACAAGAGGCGCCGCAAGAGGGATAAGGGTGAGGCGGAGGCAAACGCACCTCCCAAGGTCCTAAGGAAAGATCATGCCTCCGTCCGCCCCCAGCCAAGTACTTCGGCCGTGCTACAAAGTGTGAGCGAGCCGGACCCGCTATCCTATGCACAGCCGCAGCCACTCCCTGAGCAGGATATTGCTCAGTAAGTAATTTCATCCATGATGTCTTCGATCTTTTCTCTTTTTTTTGTATATATATGTATATCCACAGGTGTATCCCTACTAACAAACCATCCTTGGTTCGTTAATGTAGATCTTCCAAGAAAGCTGCTGCCGCAGAAGATCCAGACTCTGAGAAGTCCATCTCGTTCACCTCCATGGTCGGCCCACCAGAAGACATATATCAGCCTGGGTGGGGTGTGACCAACAACTGCCGCCTGGACACCCCAGAGGCATGCCAAGACATGGTGGACCACATAGTACCGCCAGGGTACTTTTCAGTGTTGCGCCACTTGCCCAATGATGACTTCCTAGGCCAATATAATGTAAACCTGGCGCGGCAAGTGGCAATGGGTTCCCAGCTGAGGCTCAGGTTTGAACAAGAGGCCAAACTATTAAAGAAAGCAGTGGCTCGAGTAGCCAGGTCCCACGATCGCTTATGATAGCTCTCGGTGCACCGAATCGGGAGAAAAGGGATTTCAAAAATTTGACAACTACTCTAGCATCGTTGGTGGGGAGCGCCTTGGCTTCAACCCATTTTGAAAGATAATCGACGGCTACAAGTATGTATTTGTTTCCTCTTGACGACGGAAAAGGTCCTATAAAATCAATGCCCCATACATCGAAAATTTCACAAACTTGGATAGCATTTTGAGGCATCTCATCTCGATGTGAAATTTTGCCTTGTCTTTGACATGCATCACAAGATTTGATCATTGAATGAGCATCTTGATAAATGGTAGGCCAAAAGAACCCGACATCAAATACTTTCCGAGCGGTGATGTTGGCACTATGATGGCCCCCGGTGGGTCCTTCATGACAAGCTTTGAGGATTTCAAGAGCTTCTTGGCCAAATACACACCTACGGATGATTTGATCCGCACATATTCGAAAGAGATAGGGATCATCCCAAAAGTAATGCTTTACATCTTTGAAAAACTTTCTCTTTTGTTGAGTTGACATCCCTTTGATAAGAAAATTCCCCGCGTGGTAATTTGCTATATCGGCAAACCACGGAGTACTTTGGTTATCATGAGAAGTCACCGTATTCAATGTCTCACGAGGAAAGGTTTCGTTAATCTCCTTAGGATTAAAAACATTCTCATATGGGTTTTCAAGACGAGAGAGGTGATCGGCAGCGTATTTTCAACTCCATTGTATCAATCACTTAAAATCAATTCCTTGGAGAAAGAAAAACCCGATCTAAGCAATCTTGCTTTGGCAATCTTTCTTGTTGAAGAGTAACTTAAAAGCGGAATGGTCCGTGTAAACAACACTTTTATTCATGATAAGATATGATCTAAATTTCTCAAAAGCGTATACTACTGCAAGCATCTCTTTTTCCATTGTTGTGTAGTTTGTTTCTGCTTCGGTCATTGTTTTGCTTGCGTATAGTATTGGCCTAAAATTCTTCTCAATCCTTTGCCCCAGAACTGCACCTATTGCATAATCACTTGCGTCGCACATGAGTTCAAAAGGTTGGTCCCAATTGGGGGCAATGAGAATTGGAGCTTCGGTTAATTTCTTTTTTAGAGTCTGAAAGGCTTGAATGCATATCAATCTGAAAGATAAACGGGGGTGGGGGTGGGGGGGGGGGGGGGGGGGTGTTCTTCTCAAGAAGGTGGGTCATGGGTCGAGAAATCTTTGAAAAATCTTTGATGAATCTACGGTAAAAACCAGCATGCCCGAGAAAACTTTGAATACCCTTGACGGTGGTTGGGTGAGGTAGCTTAGAAATCACATCGATCTTGGCTTTGTCGACTTTAATTCCTTTCTTTGAGATCTTATGTCCTAATACGATACCTTCTTTAACCATGAAATGGATTTTTTCCCAATTTAGAGCTAAATTAGTGTCTTCACACTGTTTACGCATTTTATCTAGATTGGTGAGGCACGTAGAAAAAGAATTTCCAAAAACCGAGAAATCATCCATGAAGACTTCCATTGTCTTTTCAATCATGTCATGGAAGATTGCCATCATACACCTCTGAAACGTGCCTGGTGCATTGCATAAACCAAAAGGCATGCGGCGGTAAGCAAACGTTCCGTATGGGCAGGTGAATGTGGTCTTTTCTTGGTCTTTTGGATCAATTGGAATTTGGAAATAACCCGAGAAACCATCGAGGAAACAATAGAATTCATTTCCCGCGAGTCTCTCAAGCATTTGGTCCATGAATGGCAAAGGGAAATGGTCTTTTCTTGTAGCTTCGTTCAATTTGCGATAATCTATGCATACTCTCCATCCCGTTACAAGTCTTGTCGGCACTAATTCGTTTTCATCATTGGTTACTACGGTCATTCCCCCTTCTTTGGTACACAGTGTACTGGGCTCACCCAAGGACTATCCGAGATTGGGTAGATCAATCCAGCGTCAAGAAGTTTTTCAACCTCTTTTTTAATGACATCATGGATCTTTGGATTAACCCTTCTCTGATGTTGGACCGTTGGTTCGTAATCCTCCTCCATTAGAATCTTATGAGAACAAAATTCCGGGTTTATACCCTTTATGTCGGAGAGCTTCCAAGCAATGGCTTGCTTTCGGGATTTAAGAACCTTTATGAGAGCGGTCTTCTCATCATCACTCAAATCTTTGGCAATTATGACAGGAAACTTGTTGTTATCTGCTAAAAATGCGTATTCGGATAGATGAGTGGTAAGTCCTTACGTTCATCCTCGGGAGTTCAGCGATTGAAGATTCCGGTGATAACCAACTTAAGCTCTTTCCTGATTTCTGGTAAGTAATTTCCTTGATTCAGTGACGGCGAAGGATTCACCTATTAGAAGAGATTCGAGAAAGGAGAATGTCCCCTCTGAGTCATAATAAGCTTCATCAACTCCCCGGTTGAAGTTGGAATCACGGCTAGAGCAAGAACAAGTATCAGCTTCTTCCAAAAGTAGAAAATTCCCTATCCCGGAAAGGAGAGAGAGTCGGAGAATAATTAAAACAATTAGGATCACACATGTATCCGGGAGAAGGATTGCCATATGCAATTTCATCAGAAAATCCTAAAACTTCTTGTGAGTATTCTTCACACGTAACATCGATAAGATCAACTTTCTTCAACGATTCGAGATTGTTGTACGAAATAGAAGGAGTATCACCACATTTAAGGGTCAAAGATTGATCATGGTTTCCTAAGGTTTATTTTCCCACCTTCATAACATCTATCAAAGCATGAGCCGTCCTAAGGAAAGGTCTCCCGAGTATCAACGATACTCGAGGATCGGCTATGAAATCAAGAACAACAAAATCGGCCAAAAAGTAGAACTTTCCTACCTTGACAAAAACATTCTTGGCTACACCGGTTGGTTTTGAAATTGTTCGGTCGGCAACTTCAAACACCATTATTAGTATCATTAAATGCCCGGGATATCCCAAGCTTTTCGAAAGTGTGAAAGAAGCAATGATATTAATGCTAGCACCTAAATCGACAAGGGCTAAGCAATTACAAACACCCGTAAAAATCACATGGATAAGAAAACGACCGGTTCACCTAGCTTTTCGGAAGCTTTTCTGTAGGAACAAACAAACTACAATTTTCCTTCAAAGTGTCTTGTTAACTCGATTAACTTGTCTTTGTTATTAAGCATCTTTTTGAACATGGAGCAAACTTAGGCATATGAATGAGAGCGTCCGCGAAACTTAGCTCAAAGTGAAGATTACGTAAAATTCCATAAACTTAAAGCAAGGATATCAACCTTTCACAGAGTTTCTCTTTGTCAAGTCATGAAGGTAAGGCAAACTAGTCTTGTTTCAACATTAACGGTTTTCTTTGCTTTTGGTTTTGGGATTTCAATGAAAATGGAATCTTCTTCCTCCGGAGGTGGGACTTGTGCGGTACTTTCTGAACTTGGTTTTTGCACTTTGTCCATTGACGTCTCCGGGTTTTGTTCGGGTTCCTTTGAAGGAATAGAAACAACGGGTGTAGGAACAAGAGGAGTCGAAGGTCCTTCCAAAGTTTTACCGCTCCTTGTGGTGATAGCATTAATTTGCTGACGAGGGTTAGTTACGGTTTGACTTGGAAGAGTTCCTGAATTCGAAGTAGAGGCGGAATTTTTGAAATTATTACAAAGACTTGTCAACAAACTCGTAACATTAGCCATTTGATTTTGCAAATTTTGACCTTGATTTTGAACATTCTTCAACACCGCATCGTTTGCCTTGACGTAGTTTTCAAAATCCGTTTTCAAAACACCTTGAATTTGGGGCATAGGAGCTTGATATGGTGGAACTTGGTAAACCGGTGGTTGATTGGTTGGTGGTTGATAAACTTGACCTTGATTGTTTTGATGGTTTTGATTGAAATTGTTTCCACGGTTTTGATTCGAATTGAAATTGTTTCCTTGATATCGGCTTTGGTTTCCTTGATTGTTTTGAACATTCGGTTGATTAAAACCAGGTGGTCTCATTTGATTTTCTAAATTAGGAGGATTCCTTTGAATAAAGTTACCAACGGCGGCGGTTTGTTGGAATTGATGAATGTTATCATGAAAAACGGGAAATTCATTCCTTGTTAACGGACAATTGTTGAAATTATGGTTTGAACCACATGTAACACAAACTTCCTCGACTGCTTTGACGGTACTTATGGGCCTTGATACACAAAATAACCTTTAATCGAGACACACCCTTGTCGCTCTCGACTATCAACATCTTGTTCCCATATGGTATACAAACCACTTTCTCGCCACAGACGATAATGGGACCGTGCTTGACAAGCCAATCCATACTGATTATGACGTCAAATGTACCAAGCTCAATCGGCATAAGATCGATTTTAAAAATATGGTTCACTAAATTCAAAGTGCAACCTTTTAGAACAGTGTTCGTACTAACTACCCTTCCATCTGCTAACTCTACCTTGTAACTAGCTCCTATTTTAACCGGATCGATATCAAGCATGGAACTAAATCTAGTATCCATAAAACTCCTATCGGAACCCGAATCGAATAAAACAAAAGCATAGCGGTTATTGAGCAGAAACGTACCAGTAACCACATTCGGACCTTGAGGCTCAGTATCCTTAATAGCATAAGCTCGGCCATGAATTTCTCCAGCTTCTTCTTGCTTAACCTTCTTTGGACATCGGTTCCTAGTATGACCTTGCTCACTACAATTATAACAAGTCCAAACAGGCTGAGAATTAGCACTCGTGACAACACTCTTCTCCTTACAATACCTTGCCTTGTGCCCAACCTTTCCACACTTGTGGCACTTGATCGTGCACTGACCAACATGGCGAGTAAAACATCGTTCACACAAAGGAAGCTTTCCATCAGTAGGAGCGGGGCTTGCGCATTTCCTTGCTTTTGGCTATTCTGCAAAGTTTGACGAGAGTTGTCCTTTTGATTGCCCTAACTACTACTATTTCCACTTTGAAATCTCTCCCACTTTCGCTTCTTTCCTTCCAAAATTCTTGCATCTCTAGCTTGCGATTTCTGCTCCATCAGCTTATGAGCCATACACACAGCTTTGTTTAGATCAGCAGGCTTAGAAGATGTCACTTCACCCTTGATATTATCAGTCAATCCCTAGATATAAGCATCAACCTTTACTCTTTCAGGCTCTAAGATTCTTGGACACATCAAAGCCAGTTCATTAAACCTTTGAGTATAAGCAACAACATCATACGCCTTAACCTTCAAGTTCCACAATTCGTGCTCAATTCTTTGAACTTCTTCTATTGGACAAAATTCCACAGTCATCAGTTGCTTCATCTCAGTCCAAGGCATTTGGTTCACAGTCTCTAAACCAATGGTTGCAACCTTAGTTTTCCACCAAGTCAAAGCTGGTCCTTCCAGTGTAGCAACAACAAACTTTACCTTCTTACCCTCTACACATTCACTGATCTCAAAAATACTCTTAGTTTCCTCAAACCATCTTCGCAATTCAACAGCTCCTTTAACACCACAGAAGATAGGAGGATTGCACTTCATAAACCCAGAAAAAGTGCACTCACGAATAGCAGGTGCCGTGTCTTAACCTCTAACTGGCCCAGATCCACTAGCATCATTTCTAATATTTGCTTGCCTTGCCCGCTCAGCAACAATAGCGGTATCAACACTTTCCTTGATCATTCGACGAATAGCAGCTTGAGTCATAGGTGTAGACTTTGGAGGCATGATTCTGTCACGTCATACAAAAAATAGTCTGATAAGCATTCATAACATGATATACTCATAACATGATATAATTACAAATCAATCACCACAAAAGTCACTCAACATCAAGTAGTAATCAAAAGATAGTCATTCATTTTTCATCACCAAAAAGTTAATACATAGTTGCATTGTTTCATGAAATGATACAAATCATTACAACCAATAGCACTAATTCTACTAACTGAGGATTCAGTTTAGTGATTACACAACAAAAGGAACTATAATTGAAACTAAACTACTACGAATCATGAGGAGATCCTCGCGACTCAGATGATGGACTCTTCTCATTTTCAATTGGAACATTGATAGCTTCATTTGGTCTTTCTTCAAAAACAAATCCTTTGCGAATCATCTCTTGATAGAACTCATGAGCTCGAACTCTAGTCGAATAGAGATGTCTCCCAACTCGTTCGTTCTGCATATGAAGGAATGTGTTGCTTAACCTTTCTTCTTCAAGTTCCTTCTTCAATTTCTTACACTTAACCTTATCTTCAGTATTACCAAGCCTTTCAACTAGATTTTCCATTGCAGCCGTTCCTTGCTCTACACTAGAATGCACTTCATTACCTAAATCCAAAATCAACTTACCATAGTACTTTTCCTTTGCTTTTCCTTTCTTCTCAACCAATGCATGCACAGTCTCACGACCACACAATCGCCTTGAAAGAGAAGCCATCCGACCAAACAAAGAGTTAATGTCCTTCCTTATGAGACCAAGCAATAGACCATCACTATCCTCGCGAAGAAAAGTAGCAGTAGACGATTCACCTATCTCATGGACGCTAGCAGGAACAGTCTCATCCTCAGACTCAACCGCATCCTCAACCTCAATCTCATCATCAGGTTCAGACTCAGAATCAGGCAGCGAAGGGTTAAGAAGACCCACCTCTTCATAAGGATACGTCAATTCTGGCTCATTCTCGTCTTCCTCGATGTCGACTTCCATATCATCTTCTTCTTCTTGAGGATCTTCTTCTTCCTCAAATTCGTCTTCTTCCAGGTCCTCCGCTTCATCCACTAAGATAGGCTCGGGAACAACAGGAACATCATCGTGTTGATTCGACTCAACAACAGGTACATCATCCACATGATCGGGAGGAATTGCGTTCACCATGATAATCTAGAAAATATCATACAATACTTACTTAATAACGTATCACTTCTTATTATTATTCAATAGCGTATCACTTTTTATTCTTATTCATTTGTGTTCCAATAAGAATACTATTATCCAAAATAATGGCTTGCATAAAAGCGCAACAAATAAAAATTCAGAATTCGCAACCTTTTTCAATCCGAATATATCTCAATTATATTTTAAACATATATAATAATAGTTATCATATAATCACATGCCATTCTATGCATACAACACGTGCATAAAGGCACCAATACATAACAATTCATGCATCCAACATATGCATAGATTTATCCATACTTAACCATTTATACATATAACACATACTTAAGCATATATCCATACGTAACAATCAACAAATTTACCTTTTCTTTCTTTAGGTAACCAGTGGCAATGAGGAGTCTTGGCGTGCGTGTAGAAGCGTTATAGTTTAGGTTTTCAAAAAGACTGGACCTAGTACTCTATAACCTTAGGCTCTTGATACCACTCTGTAACACCCCATCCAATGTACATTAGATTGCGCAGCAGAAATTAGCAATTGGATGTTACTAAATAGCACAATTTACCAAGATAATAGAAAACAACCCAAATGAGATGTTTTAACAAACATGTGTTCCATAATTATTAAGAGTTAAAATGCGTTTAGGTCCCCACAGAATCGCAACCACTGTCTATTACAACAATTGAAAGACAATTGTTTCAATTAAAAGACATTATTTTTAAAATAACTTAAGACATTGTTTTTGAAAGACCGGAACACACAAGTAGTCTTTCCATAAAAATCCATCACACGCACGACACCTCCACGCCATCATTGCCTTCATCCTTAGTTATCGGGGATAAAACATGTTTAAAACGTCAACAACAAAGTTGAGTGAAATTCATAGAGTTTAAAACAATTGATAAGCAATATCTTTGAACACATAATTAGTTCTCGGGAAAACAAAGCAACAAATGCAATGTATAGCAACTTCTTTTCTTTCACGCAATAAGGTCATGACACCGAACGTTAACAGTACATATGGCATTTCATATATTAAAGTGCCCCAAAACAAGGTATTATTGTCATATACCTACTATCTTCTAAATATAAAATGTCCGTTTGACAGGGTGG
The DNA here is from genome assembly GCA_026074375.1 of Tanacetum coccineum. Taxonomy (NCBI): domain Eukaryota; kingdom Viridiplantae; phylum Streptophyta; class Magnoliopsida; order Asterales; family Asteraceae; genus Tanacetum; species Tanacetum coccineum. The sequence continues at coordinate 19,781 of BQNB010059437.1, forward strand.
TCACAAGGATTCCAACCCCGGACAGGGTTGTCAAACCCAATAGATCTATTTAATGCATTAGCGTTCACCTCACAAGGCAATTAACGGTTCATGAAATAAGGGACTTCGAAAATAGCTACTTATGCGGAAACAATCTCATAATCGGGTCTAGCATACCGTAAAATCATATATGTTTGATTTATAAAACAAACATGTATCCCCCTCTCGGTTTTAAAAACATTTAAAACAGTTCAAAAGCGAGGCTATGAACTCACCTTAAGCAAAAGATCCAAATATGTAGGAAACTAGAAGGGGGGTTGAATAGTTTATCGGTTAATTTGACCGTTTTAAAAGTTTGCTTATAAAATGCTTTGATTCGAGTTGTATGTCAATCAATCAACAATATGAATCACAACTAAACTATCTAATGTAATGAACTAAGTAAACAATAACAATAAAGAGAGATAGAGAAAGAAACGATCAAACCAAGACAAAACGATTTATAGTGGTTCGGCTACGAAGAACCTCTTCGTTCCTACTCCACTCCCCGAGTACTCCACTTGAGATTTCAATATGTCAACAAGCTCCCTTTAGCGGAGAAAACCGTTTACACGTCGTTTACTTTCTTTTCTGACACTAAGCTAAATGTCGAGTCCTAATCTTAGCTAGAACCTATCTAAGACTTCACTAAGTCTTTACACACTCACAAGATATATACTCTTAGATTGACACACAATCCAAATCACAAATACACAATATACACAATTGCAAACTTGACTTGGCCGTAAAATCTTCAGTTTTTTATGATTTACAATGCCAATCTTATATCAAAACGGGACTTTAGAAACATCCTTTTATCATATTCAAGAATCCTAATTTAGATTTTTCAAAAATTTTCTCGATCAAATGCTAATGACCAAGTCAAACTTTATGGTCAACAAAAGTCAACACAAAGTCATACAAAAACTCATTTTTAACAAAATCTAACCCTTCCAACATAGCTAGCCTAATAACATGTACTAAAACCATCAAACATATGTTCATACTTGAAATACTTTCAAACCCATTTTGCACTTGAATCAACTAGCTATAATCACATACATGTAATAATCATCTAATTAATCAAGACATAAACATAAACAAGTGCTTACAAAGCTAGAACAAAGATCAAATATGGTTTCCTCTTGTTGCTTATAATCGGACGAACCACAAAACCAAACCAAAACCCCTTTTCAAATTAAGCCACTTCAATATAACAACAATCTAACACCCTTAAACACTTTCTTATACACCAAATCACTAGAAGTTGACCAAAAAATCAACTTTCACAAAACTCATTGAATGTGGGGTTTCTTTAGTGGGATTTGTAGAGGATTAAACAAGGATTAAAATGGTATAATCGGATTTAAATGCATGTGAGTAATAAATTTTTGGTGATGATGTTTGTGTGTGTGTGACTTCGACGACAACAAGAAGGAGAGAAAGGGAGTGGATGAATTTTTTTGTAAAAGAGTTTATGTGTATAAGTGGTGCCTATTTATAGAAATAAACTTTGAGCATTTGGCAACTTTAACCCCTCCTTTCATAAGTCCTTGCAAATTTAATACAAAATGGTTATATTTCCGTTACTTAGCCAACCAAACACGGGTAACATCACGTTTGTAAATATTTTTAAATCTGTCCCACTAAATATAGTTTAAAACCTTTATTAAAACGTTAAACCTTGTAAAACACGACCTTTAAACACGGTTTTTACAAAAACTCGGGGAAACGACAAAAAATACAAAATTAACATATTTTTACGCTCTCGGAGCAATAAATATAAATTTTCTGACTTTCTTAAATGCTAAAAACACAATAGAAACTAAAATTACGAATGAAATTACCACAATAAATAGAATTCAAATCAACCACATATAGCATAAACGATATAATTATTTACACAATAAAAAAATAACTATCTTAAGCTAAGGAAAGACGTGACCTTAAAAAACTCGGGTTGATACAAGTTCGATCGACTCTAAGTTGCCAACCACCTTTTGGGCTGAAGTAGTTAATACTGCTTGCTATGTGCTAAATAGGGTCTTAGTCATTAATCCTCATAACAAGACACCTTATGAACTTATTTGTGAAAGAACACCATTGATAGACTTCATTAAACATTTTAGGCGTCCTGTTACCATCTTAAATACCAGGGATCATCTAGGCAAGTTTAATAGAAAAGCTGATGAGGGATTTTTTTTGGTACTCTATGGTTAGCAAGGCTATGAGAGTATTTAACAAGAGGACCAGGATAATTGAAGAGACCTTAAACATTATATTTCTTGAAAATACACCTAATATGACAGGAAATGGACCAGACTAGCTTTTTGATGTTGATTCTTTGACAAAATCTATGAACTATGTACCAGTTGTTGCAGGAAATCAAACTAATGGTATTGTAAGAACTAGAGATAATATTGTTGTAGGTCAAGTTGAAAAGAAGACAGAACCTGAACAAGAGTACATTCTAATACCTATCTGCACAACTGATCCATTAGTCCCTCAAGGTCCTAAGGATAGTGGAGAAGATGCAGGAGTGAAGCCTATAGAATTATATAAAAGTAAAGCTTTAGATAAATATGGGAAGGATGATTAAGACACAGGAAGTGAGTTTGAAAGGCTACTTCAACTAGAAAAGCAGCCTAACTATACTAATAGTTTTAATATTATTGGTACACATGTTAGTGCTGCTGGACCATCTTTTACTAATGATGATCCATCATCACCAGTTAATGCTGCTGAAGCTTCTAATGCATTTGAGGAACATCTATTTGAAAGATTTTCTCATTTCAAAAATGCATTTACACTTCCACCTATTTCAAATGTGACTCCAATGGATGATACAAGAATTTTTGGTAATGCTTATGATGATGAAGATGTGGGTGCAGAAGCTGACCTCAACAACTTAGAAACAACCATGAATGTTAGTCCTATTCCCATAACCAGAATTGACAAGGATCATCCTAAAGACCAGATCATTGTAGACTTAAATTCTGCTATTCAAACAAGAAGAATGACCAAGATTTATGATGAACATGCTATTGTTAGTTACATTAATAAGCAAAGGAGAACAAATCACAAAGAATATCAGAACTGCTTGTTTGCCTGTTTTCTCTCTCAAAAAGAACCCAAGAAGGTATTTCAAGCTCTAAAAGATCCAAGTTGGATAGACGCAATGCAAGAGGAGCTTCTACAATTTAAACTTTAGAAGGTTTGGACACTGGTTGATCTACCTAATGGCAAGAGGGCCATTGGAACAAAATGGGTCTTTAAAAACAAAAAGGATAAGAGAGGGATTATAGTGAGAAACAAGGCAAGACTGGTTGTACAAGGTTATACCCAAGAAGAAGGAATTGATTATGATGAGGTTTTTGCACCTGTTGCTAGGATAGAAGCAATCAGGTTATTTTTGGCCTATGCATCATTTATGGGGTTTATTATATACTAGATGGATATAAAGAGTGCCTTCTTATATGGTACTATTAAAGAGGAGGTTTATGTGTGTCAACCTCTTGGTTTTGAAGATCCACAGTTTCCTGACAAAGTGTATAAGGTAGAAAAAGCTTTATATGGTCTACATCAAGCTCCTAGAGCCTGGTATGAGACTTTGTCTACCTATTTAATTAAAAAGGATCTAGAAGAGAAACTATAGATAAGACTTTGTTCATCAAGAAGGACAAAGGTGATATCTTGTTAGTACAGGTGTATGTTGATGATATCATCTTTGGGTCAACTAAGAAGTCCCTATGTGATGAGTTTGAAGGTTTGATGCACAAGAGATTCCAGATGAGTTCTATGGGGGAACTCACTTTCTTCTTAGGGTTACAAGTACAACAGAAGAAGGATGGAATCTTCATTAGCCAAGACAAATATGTGGCTGACATATTGAAGAAGTTTGATTTTGCCACTGTGAAGACAACAAGCACTCCCATGGAACCTAACAAGGCATTGATCAAGGATGAAGAAGCTGAAGCTGTAGATGTTCATTTATACAGATCAATGATTGGATCATTGATGTACTTAACAGCTTCTAGGCCAGACATAATGTTTGCTGTTTGTGCTTGTGCAAGGTTCCAAGTTACTCCTAAAATGTCACATCTTCATGCTGTGAAGAGGATCTTTAGATACTTGAAAGGTCAACCTAAATATTGGCCTTTGGGTTAATACCGCGCATAGCCACACAACGCCCAGAGCAAAAAAAACACATCACCCCATCGCTAAGATAGAAAAGCCAAAAAAAATCAATAAAAAACTAAATGAGAATCGAAACCTTAGAAACAACTTTCATAAGAATAAACCCTGTTACATAGAAAGTAGTTGTAATGAATCACAAGAGAACATTGCATTCACCCACGACCAGCTTCCACCCCCCGCCTCCCCTCCCCATCCCCCCCCCATCCCCCTTTTGCCCCGCCTCCCAGCGGTACTAACGCCAATACTAATTTTCTGACAATCATTACTCTTACACCATCTCACACTCTGAAAACTACCTACCTAGTCGTCGTGAGATTCAAGCCCATCGCATCGCCTGTCCTAGAAGAAAAAAGCCAGCACAGCAACTCTCGCCCTACTACCTTCGCGCAATACCATACCAGACAAATTGCTAGCAAAGACCGTCCAAGACCAGTACGTCGGGCACTGGGGCTCCGACGCGGACCGCCCTGTAGTCGTATACGTATTGATGGAACGGGAACATACCCAAGTGCCGACCTATGAACCGAATGGATTGATCACAGGTTAAATAAGGACATATAGAACCCGATGATGTCAAGCTGATGTGTCTGGGGTGATCAGCTAAGGTGCTGATTCTATTTTTAGCACTTAAATACTTGTGGGGTAGGACAAGTGTCTTAAGATGGGTGATGTGGTCGCTATGACAAATGTACAACGATGGCGTAAGTAATATAAGTTGACCTTATTAGAAGATAACCCCCATTTGCCACAGTAAGTGCATCAAGAAACAATAGGACTTGTTGAATTGCTAATGAACACTCAAACAGTTGAACAGAAGCCAGGGCCTCGAGGATGGTACTTGCTTACTAGTGCACAGTTAATGTTTGTAAATCGGGTATGAACATGGTTTGTGGGACTAACCAGCCCGTGACATATATGGTTCATGAGGTGTTCTGGAAGACAATAGTCCCATGTTAATGTAGTCGGGTAAGAACTGTGAAACTTCAGTTGACTATGGAAATGTTTTGGGGGGGTAGGTGTGGGGGGGGGGGGGGCGTGAAATCTTAAACAATGTATTTTCATATGCCTGCAATCGTCAAGTGTTGCATATCCATGAACAAGCTTATGGAGATGGGATTAGGCGTGGCCTTTTCATGGTGAGGGATGCTATGTTAAGAAGGGTGATCAGATCGTGGGAAATGGGTTCGTTGAGGATGGAATGTTTCGTTTGGGTGTCCCTATGATCTTTTTAGAGCGTTCAGGTGGAAATAGGAGTATGATCGTGGTTGATTAGAATTTTTAAAAAGACAATAAAAGAAAAAACAAAATAAGAAAAACAAACCAAACTAAACCACCTCCCCCCCCCCCCCCCCCCTCCCCCCCCCCACCTCCCCCACCCCGCCCTCCCCTCCCCCCCCCCCCCCCCCCCCCCCCCCCCACCCCCCCGCGACCCTCCCCCTCCCACCACTCTCAACCCCCCCCCTCCCTCACCCCCCGCCAAACCCCCCCCTCCAACCCCCCCCCCCCACCCTCCCCCCCCCCCCGCCCCCCACCCCCCCCTCCCCCACCTCCCCCCCCCCCCCCCCCCCCACCCCCCCTCACCCACCCACCCCCCCCCCCCCCCCCCCCAACCCCCCCCCCCCCCCACCCCCACCCCCCCACTCACCCACCCCTACCACACCCCCCCCCCCTACCCCGCCCCCCCCCACCCCCCCCCCCTCGCGCTCCCCACCCCCACCGCCCACCCCCCACCCCCCCCCCGCCCACCCCCCCCCCCTCATCCCCCCCCACTCGACCCCCCCCACCCCCCCCACCCCCGCCCCCTCCAGCCCCCCCCCCCCCCCCCCCCCCCAACCCCCCCCCCCCACCCCCCCCCCCCCCCCCCCCCCCCCCCCACCCCCCCCCCAAGCTCCCGCCCCTACCCCCCCTACCCCACCGCCCCCCCCCCACCCCCCCCCGCCCCCTCCCCCCACCGCCCCCCTCCCCAACACCCCTCCCCCCCCCCCCCCCCCCCCCCCCCCCCCCTCCCACCCCCCACCCCCCCCCCCCCCCCCCTCCCCCCCTCTCATCCCCACCCCCCACCCCCCCCCCCCCACACCCCCCCCCCGCCCCCCCCTCCATCCCCATCCCCCCCCCCCCCCCCCACCCCCCCCCGCCCCCCCCCCCCCCCCCCCCCCACCCCCCCCCCCCCCCTCACCAACCCCACCCCCCCCCCCACCGACCCTCCCCCCCTCACCCAACCCTCCATGACGTAACTATTATAGGCTCCCCCCCCCTTTCCCATTTCCTTACAGTGCTACTTATGTCTTCATGTAACATAACCCAGCTAATGATCAATCTCTTAATGTGGTTATTTTCTTAATGTCTTACTTAAGTTGATACTTCGATTTTTTTTTCATTTTTCTTTTTTTTTTACTTTTACTGAAAATTATGTACGCTCTGTATGCTGTTGGGGTGCTCGATTAATCTATTAGCTTTCTTTCTTTTATTCTTGCCATTATATATGTAACACACTGTCCAATTCCACAAACCAAAATTCATCAAAACCCATTGCTCTTTATGTTATTCAATATCAGTATAGTTTTATACAGGTTTGGTGAAAAACTGGCTATAAAGTTATCCCACTAAGATGCCTTGCAAAGCGTGATGTGGCGATTCAGAACCATGGATCATAATACGATGAAGTGCACTATTATGATTCCATCATTTGTTTGCGACACGATATGATCTACATCTTATTTATGTGGTTAAAAAACTTTGTTTTACCTAGATTACAGCACGTTTTCATGTAATCGTGGTAATGTTTAGAATTTCAGGTTAGATAGAAAAAATCTCTCATACAAGATGCTTATCATTCATTCGTCATTGCCTCAGTTTTATATCTCATGATCTCTTTGGGGGGTGGGTGGGGGGGGGGGGGGGGGGGGGATTCATCCTGTTACATTTGTAAATTTTAATGGAAAATAGGTTGCCTATTTACGGGGAGGTAGGTCAAAACGAAAAAAAACGAAAAGAACCCAATCCTATTTTTAGTGGTGGGACCTCCCATACACAAAGAACATCTCCTCTTATTGTAACGGACAATAACGCGTCCCGAAAACCATCGCAAAGAAATCTATATAAAACAAGCTATTTTAATATGTCGGTAAGTCTTTACTGCAAATATAATACTACTTTTGTAATATGTCTTTTGGTAAGGTTTACGAGGATTGTTGATTAAAGTTGTTGGTTAACGTCTGTCGTTATAAAGAAAAAATGTTTCTAAACAAGCTCTTTTAAAAAAAAAAAAAAAAAATAAGAAAAAAAAAGAAAAAAAAAAAAAAGAAAAAAAAAAGAAAAAAGCAACCAAACCTTGATAATGTCTATAGTTCTATTTGGATACAATAGAAAGTATGGCCTGTTGTTACTCTACTGATTCGTGCTTAACTTGACATATTTTCTTAGCTCCATACTTATTTATTTACTTTACCCCTATGAGTAAAATCGAACTGCATTGTAGATTTGTAGATGTATAACTTAAAGAAAATTGTTATTTTTTTCCTACGTTAAGCTAAACTAAGAGTTATGTTTGTGGGAGAGGATGTCGAGCTTGAGAAGAATGTGATTTAGGATGAAACCCATCAAAAAAAAATAAAACACAAAAACAAAAAAAGAAACAAAAAAGAAGTCATCACGAAGAATTGTTTGACGATGACTTGAGTGCGTTGGCAATTATCACAAAATATTTCGCGAGTAAGCATTGGAAAGGGATTGTTTGGTCCCAATGGCAAAAGTTGTGGTGGAAAAGGTGGAAGAGGAGGTTCCATGGCGGGAAGTGGCGGTGGTTGATTAGCCAAACGCTCGATGGTGTCAAACGACGATCGTGGCGGAGAAGGATTGGTGGTTCTCGGAGGCAAGTCCTCAAGAGAATCAAAAATTAGATGAGGTGATACATCCACGTTTATTATTTTAATTGTTATAAACCAAATTGTTTATTGTATCATTCACATATTACTAATTATTTTTTTCAAAAAATAATGGAACTTATTTACGTTCGTTTGTTGTTTTTTAATTTTCTCACACGCTTAACTCCTTAATGAATATTTTTTTTTAAATCCCGTGATTGTATGGACGTTTAAATTCTAATATATTATCAATCACAACCTACTTTTACTTACATTTTCTACGGACTATTAGATGTTCACGGAATGGACATTGGCTATTAATTTGGTTAGCGCTCAATCACGTCATTTGCTATTCAAGACCATCAAATTTGTAGACGACAATGCATGACGTTATTACTTAATTGTTACAAACTCAATTTTTTATCGAATAATTCACTTATTATCTCATTTTCTTTTTAAATATTAATGGAACATGTATACATTTGTTGTTTTTCTTATTTTCTCACACATAACTTCTTACTAAATAAATTCTTTAAAATAAACCCAATGTTACACGGGTCTTTAAGCTAGTTTTAAATTGGTTATTTACTTGACAAAAGCTTGAGAAAGATTTTTGAAAGATGAGTAACTAAGGAGGCTTGTTATTGTATATTGGGTAAACGAATCTTTGATCCCTTTGGGAAACAAGTCAAATAACATCTTCAAAGTCTAACAAATTTTTGACAACTTGTGCCTTTTACAGTTACTAGCTTCTGGTGGCTTATAGCTGATGACACTTTGATTTTGACCATTATGATGAACAGCAAGATTAAAATACGTTTGTAAAAAGTTTAAATTAGAATATGTTTGTAAGAAACATCATTTATTTTAGCAAAACATACACTTTAAACTTACATTTGAATCGAATCTACTTGGCACGTATAAATTCACCAGCAAATAAAGCGAATAAGCAAGAGCATATGGCACAAAACTGATGTCTACTTTTACTTCAAAATAAACAAAGATATCGCAAAAAATTGTTGTAGAAGTATATATTATGGTAACTTTAAAAAAATTATAACTTTTTTTAGAAAGGCAAACACAAAACATTGTAACTTAGTCATGTTATCAACTTATAAACTTAAATTATTGACTTTTTTTGTTGCATAAACGTATCTTTACTATAGACTTCTAAATTTCTATATACATCCTATACAACTCAAATTGTATTGATAATTGTTACACTTACAAAAATTTTACAAAAAAAATCTACACAAACATGTGTAACTTAATTATTGGCAGTGAAAACAAGAAAGAGAAAACTTAATACAATTCTATTGGTACAAGTCACTTACCACATGTGTGTGAATTTCTTTTTGTAAAATTTTTGTGAATAACAAAATTTATATATTCAAAACTTTTTTATAACAAGTAAATATAGAATATATGTTCACTGTTGTTGAGAAAAATATAAAACTCTTCACGCTTTTATAAATTGTTAGAAATTAGAGTTAGGGCATGATGATAATCTTATATATTTGATTGAATCTTGTATGATTTACTTTTCGAATAAAGTATTTTGACCCTTGTTGCCTAAGTTACACGAAATCTCTATTAGGATGTTAGCCCGTATTAGTGTGTTATACTTGTATTGGGCTCAAGCCCAAGTATAGAATATTCTTGATTTCTTATAACCATTTTATATTGTGCCGATTGTAGTTAGGGAATAACATACAAAGTTTATCCTCCTACATGGTATCAGAGCCGATTCTAGGAGGATAAACTCTTTATGTCCTTCCATAACTACAATCGACACAATATAAAAGGGTTACAAGAATATTTTAGACTCGGGCTTGAGCCCAATACAAGCATAACACACTAATATGGGCTAACAAAGGATAAGACAATCAAAGCACAAGGTTTTTTAGGCAGAGCCGTATATGAGGGTTCAAAATTTATTCTTCTTTATATAGTTGCACCCTTAAAAATTATTTCAAACATTAAAAGGTTGACGATATATGGAATTTTGTTTTAAACATTTGTTAAACTTTACTTCAACTAGGTGAGACTGGTGAAAAACTCATAAAAACTAAAGTTAAATTGTTACGATGTATTTTTAATCGTCATGTTTAGTTATCATATAAGCGCTTTTGCACAGGGTCTCTACTAACCCAACTACGACACTGTTTCTAGACACAGAAGACAGATAAAAACAAGGAGATTTGTGTGCTCTTCGTTAATGTCAAATGCGACCAAACATCTCTTAATAAATAGATGGCAATTAAGGTAGTTATGACGGTTAAAGACGGTTGGATCCCAACAATCATGATTATTGGCCCAAAGTAGTGTCTGTTTGGTTTTGGTGGGAAATCGGGTAACTCATTTGGTTTACAAAAAATACCGTTTGGGTAAGGGCGAAGCCCCGAACCCCACTAGGGAGCCCAGCAAGGGGAGCTGCCCTTGACCCATGCGTCTTTGTCGTGGTCAAATTACACTAACTCAAAGAGTGTGTAGTCTGCACTTTCCTTACTCGTATCCGAACTTAATATGAAATCACATTAGTCTCTAGTAAATCACAATTACATAAAATAGTTGATGATACTAAAATCACCAACATGAACCACGATGCTCTAAACAATACCAAACACCCTAAGATTGGATTATAACAACAATATCGTTATCACTAACTTAGCGTTATATCAGCTTTTTATTCCGCCACAGACTATATTTTGTGGAGGACACGAACCAACCAAAACTGAATCGAAAACCGATTTTGAGAAAGACATGAACCGTGAACCGAACCGAACTGACTCGGTTCTGTTTTACGTTGGACCTTTTGCTTCGGTTCAGTTTATGTGTTTAGGCGTGCTTTTGTCGGTTTGGCTCGCACGAACCGAAACCGGAAATCTTAAATATATAGAACCGAAAATCGTCAATTCGGTTTTGATTGGACCGGTTTGACTCGGTTGTTCAGTTCGGTTCGATTTTAGATCCGTTTTGCTCTGCTCTATATATTAAGATCAGTCGGTACGGTGAGCTGGTAAAGCCACACCGTCCTAACAGCCCAACATTTCTTCGCGACGTCCGCACCGTGGCTGACGCCGTCGGGCCTCGCGCCGTGGTGACCAGTCAGCGCCATACCCATTTTCTTTCTTTCTTTTTTTTGAATTTGTAGCCATTATAAAACGGGTGGGGAGACTTTTTGACCATTTGAAAGCATTAAACACCTATTTTTTTCAAAATTTTACCCTTTAAAAATCCTATAAATACCACCTTATTCTATCATATTTTACACACTCCTCGAATATAATTTATAACACATTCTTCTCTACTTCTTATATTTTTTTACTTCCAAAATGAATTCCAACAATCCCAACTATCCTTGGATAACCGGTATGCTCAACGACTCTCAAAACCAAATTCCGTTATCTTCTTCAGCTAATCCCAACCCCAACTTTCCCAACTATAACCCGTATTCTAATCCGATGAACAAATGCTCTTTCAATAATGGCAACTTTAACAACAAATGGCATATACCAATATTTCTCAACAACAATATGGTAATTCCTAACAACAATCCAACCAACCACAAGACGAAAAAGACGAGACGGTCCCGACTCCGTCGTATAAGAAACCCAGTTTACAGGGAAAACATATCAAAAAATGGCTACAAGAAACGTTGATCCGGAACTGGAACCGCAAGCCGAAGTCGTCAAGGTTCGAAATTTTTAGAGCCAAGGCGAGGAGTTGCTTTTAGCGGAATGTCTCATACCAATATCCGAGGATCCAAAAATCGGTTCGGATAAAAAAATGATACGTTTTGGTACAAAATTCTCGAGGTATACAATGATCAAGCTGCGAAACGAGGCTTTTCGATTCGTACCAAGAACATGTTGACGGGAAAGTGGACTCCTATGAATCGAGAGGTCAATAAGTTTAATTCGTTAGTGCTCGAAATGAAGGTTATGAGTGGGGAGAACAATGAGAATTGGATGACGAGGGTTGAAATCTTGTATAGAGCACACACGCGTTCGGATTTTAAGCCCAAGAGTGCTTGGGCATTTTTGAGAGACTAGCACAAGTGGAAAAATCCCGAATCGACAAATGCAAGACTCTAGCATAATCGGGTTACCGACGAGGAACCCGAGCTCTTTGGAGACGACGGGTTGCCGCATCCACCCGGTGTTCAAAGGATTGCTTAGAGTCAACGTTCTACCAACTCGACCGCTAGTTCCGATTTAAACCCAACAATGTTTCAAGAATTTCTCCAACAACAATACGAGTTAGACCGGGAAGAAAAATGGAGCGTATCGATCGCGAGGTGAACTCTCGGGTCGCGTTAAACAATTCTAAAAAGGTAGCGAATGACTTGAAAGTCCTACAAATATCGACGGACGGGATGGACTCGGTTGACGCTGCTATCATCAACGCCCAAAAATCCCGAATCCATGCTTTATATCATCCAAATAACTAACTTAGTTTATGTATTTTTTGTTTCGTTATGTTTTTAATTTTAATGTAATGTCTTTTTTTTTAAATTTTAATGAATGTAATGTTTTTAATTTTAATGAAGTTTATTTATGTTTAATAATTGTGTATTTTTTATTTTCAATAAACGAAAAAATTGGCTATGGCTTGAAGCTAACAAGGGAGTCACCCAAATGTAATGTCATAGCACTTTTGCTAATGTGAGAGCATTTTTTGAGTTATGGCTTGAAGCCATGATTTAACGTTACCCAGTGCTCTAATAATGACCGCCACCAAACACCCAATATTTCTGTTTATTTTTCTGTCACAAACTCGTTTTTTCCCTCGTCACTGCATTGTGTGATAACGTATGACGCGTGACATACACTTTTATTTAAGTACAACAAAAGTAAAACAAGATTACCTCGTTTATTTTTATCTTATAGCACAACAATTTTATAAGGAAAACGAAAAGATTGTTCGGTAATATAAAACAATAAATAACTCAGCCACTATAAAAAAAAACCTGTTAGACAACGATAAACTGAAATGATATGTGATTAGACACATATCATGGAGCGACAAGGCTTTATCAGATAAATGTTACTTCAGGTTCAAAATGTGAAAGGTGATATCCACTCCATTGAGTTCTCGTGATAGTTCAAGTTTGTATAGCTCCCTTGTTCTGGTAACTGAGCATCTCGTACCATATACGTAGTGTCCCAAATTCTTCAGTGTCAGGACTAAAGCTCCTATCTTCAGATTATGTAACACCCCCATTTTTACAATATAACAGCGGAAGCTAATCTGGGGTATTACTTCATGGATACAACAATCATAATCATAGAAAACGACCCAAAAGAGACGTTTATTCAAAAGATATGTTATCATTCATTTCAAATCAGAGTTTTACAAAGGCAGGTCCCAAAATCTAGAAACATAAAATGTGAATGATAACAAGTTTTAGCCATCTTCATGTCCATGCCACTCCATGCTATAAGTTGCTCAATTACCTGAGATAAACATGCATAAAAAGGGTCAACACAAAGGTTGAGTGAAATTCATAGGTTTGAAATGTAATAGTTGAATACAAGTTATAGTGGAAATACTGGTATTGCAGGGACAATCATCATGGGGAACATTATTTATTGCATCTAAGCTCATGACATCAATACATTAACAGGGAAATCACCGTAGTGATATTGGTTAGGGACAGATGTCCCCGTGGAAAAGATAACTTGCCAAGGTTACCTATTAGGACAAATATAGTGCGTTTGGCTACCCCAAGCATGGGTATACAAACGGGAGCCGTCACCCCTAATAGATCTATTCATAATATTCACGTTCACTCGCAATGCAAGTAATTAATGATTCATGATATGTAAATAATGGCACTAGAAGCTACTTAGGCAATAATATATCTCGATAACATACATTTAGAAAACACTTGCATTCATGGTTTATATCAGGTATCACGGGTTTATAAAGTATTCAAAAGACTGAAATATGGAGTTATGAATTTATTAAGCCTTTGAAAAGTAATCATATTGTTATAAGATAAACGAGTATGTAAAAGAGTTTGTAACAAGCATGTATCCCCCTCGCGGGTTTATAAAACATTCAAAAGATTGAAAAGCGAGGCTATGAACTCACTAAGTCTTTGAAAAGTAATCACATTGTTATAAGATAAATGAGTATATAAAAGAGTTTGTAACCAAGCATGTATCCCCCTCGCGGGTTTATAAAACATTCAAAAGATTGAAAAGCGAGGCTATGAACTCACCTGATAGGTAGATGTAATAAATATTCTGAAATGAAAGCTCACGACCTTATCACAATCTTAACAGGGAAGGTTGATATAGCAAATGATAGTAAATAAGCCCGTCACGCAACCTGCAGTAAATATGTGTGAGTCCCTTAGGAAGATTGTACACTAGAACCTTTTAGTTTAAGAGGTATGAGTTTTGATTTAAGAGTTTGGAATTATGTATCACATTACTTATCGGTGCCATTCATAAAATTCAGAAGTCATTCAGTAAACGTTTGAGGAGCTAGGGCACTTTAAATTGTAAACCCAACAACTCAGTCAGAACGTAATACCAAGATGAAACTCCTTAATATGAAGTTCCCTAGTATTGTGATACGATATAATCGGTTTTAAGCGTTTTAATCAATATCTGGAAATGTTAAGCACGATAAACTGGTTAATAAAGTTTATAGTCTTGAAGTTTTAAACATGATTCTTATTCTTTTTCAAATGATACATATTAAGACCCTTGAGTTTGAAAATGTGGCAGAATTATACCCTTGGGTTTGCACTTTTACGAGTTTGTTCCTTCAAGAATAAAAGATATACCAAGTAAAACCTTGTGCTTTGAAAGTGACATAATAGACCCTTATATTTTTAACTTTGATAAAATGACATTTTTAGCCCTTTTAGTTTTATAAGTTTCAAAAGTTACGATATATACCCCCTTGCATGGATAATATTTACAAAAACATGTTCCCAATTGCCATGATATCATATTTTAACATTTCAATAGACATTTATAATTATAAAGACTAAAATATGAAGATTTAAACGCAGCGAAAAGTCTAAAATAACTATTCGTTAAGCTAGGAAGCAAAACGTCACCATTAGGGTTTCAAACTAACGTGCGGTTTTAAAGATCAAAATTTCTATCATTAATTCAATAAAGAGGTTATTTTAACATTAGTATAAGCATGTGAAGGATAATTATAACAATTTTTAAACCATTAGTAACATTTAGTTTAAAGAAAAATATAAAATTAGGGTTTAGGGTGTACGTTTTTGGATCCACAAACGGAAAATGAGCATGAATTGAGTTATGAAACTTTAACAAGAGTTTATTTAGGATCATATGAACATTATAAGAGTGTAGGATCAGAAGTAGAATCCTTAGAACCTGGGTTTGAGCTTATAGCTTGAAAACGGGTTGAAATCAGGACTTTTAGCTTCGTACGCCTAGAATAACAACTCCGGGGCTTCAAAGCTTCGCTTTCTTGATCTTCTTAGATGATCCTAGGATCAAATGGAGCAGAGAATAGTTGCTCACTTGGGTTATAGAAGAGGAAGTTGGGTGCAAATTGGAATGAAGACATAAGGTTCCTATTTATACTAGTTTAAGACCAAGGAGGTTAAGTAACTCATAAAATCTGATGTGTGACACATAGGAGGCCTAGTGTAAGATGTGTTGAAGCTATAGAATGAGTTGTGAAGGCTAGGAAGCTAGAATGATGGTGTGGACACCATATATGGCTGCCGTGGCTGTTGTGGTTAAAAAGAGACTCATGTGGCTTTGATTTTGGCCATGGAAAGGTCTAAGCAGGTGGGTAAGCTGCTTAAGGGTTTATAGAAGGAGTTTATGTAAGTATCTTGCACATGGATGGGTCTTAAATGGGTCAAAGAAGACAAAGAAAGGGTGCGGGTCAGTTTTGAGCTTGACAAGGGTTTTCACAAGTTTTCTTGCTTGCATTTCATGTATAATGATTAAGGATGGTTGATATATGTTACTAAGGTCTGAATTAACGTTTATTAGCAAAAAATTGTAATTGGTTTGGGTTAAAACGGGTTAAAAATGATGAAATGAGGTCACGGGTTCCATTTGGTACGGTTTAGGGTTTTCTTGACTTCCTTTGCTTATAATTCGAATATTATTGATTAGGAATGATGGAATACTGATCATGGGACTTATATAAAGGATTATCAATGAGGTTTGATCATTAGTTTAAGTTAAAAAGGGTTGAAATTGAAAGAATAAGTTGTGGCTTAGATTAGGGTTCGTATATTACTTTTCGGTTTTCTAGCTTTGTTATTCTGTACATTGTTGACGAAAAGGTGGTTATTGATAGATAAGGTTTGTAAACTCATTTTATGGGTTTACAATGACTCTTGGTTGCGTATGAAGAATGAGATGGTCTGAATATGAGTAACGGGTCAAAATTAATTAGAGCACAATTTTGGTTTTCTGGATTTGTTTCTTGTATAATTAAGGTTAGAATGATGAAATGATAATGGATTATGATTGAGAATGTTGTAATTTATGTTATTATAACTTATTTAAGTATTGGTTTAGGTTTACAATGGATAAAAATCAAGAAACGGGTCATGGTTTAGAAACTAGCTCGGTTTTTGGGTTTAGGGTTTTGAATTAGGGTTTTGAGTATAAAAAGATGTATGAAAGCTTATGAATTGAATAATTAGGGTTTATCCTTGTTAAATTAAGTTGTAGTATCCTTGGCTATGTGGTGGTGAAGAAATTAGAATGAAAACGGAGGTAAAACGGCTATTTTAGAGATCATGCTTAATGACTTGTACATTGAGCTTTTAGAGATTTGTACTTTGAGTTGAAGGGATTTTATATTTCAAATGAGATGTTATATTGCTTGTACATATGCTTTAGTAGCTTGTGCATTCACTTTAGATATTAACCTTCATGAACATTAGGGTTTTAGAGCATAGATAACGGTTTAAAGCCCGTTTTGATATAACGTTGTGAATGGTACATTATAGGAATAATGTACTTTGTAATAATGATATTATGATATTGACTTGACATGTTATGATGTTTGCTTGACATAGGATTGTCATAGATAGGTTGTGTGAGCTAGTCTACTTTAGTTATGACATACTGAGATATTGACAATGCAAGTAATGTAATAAAGCGAAAAATTTCCCCGTATAATTGTGATCATAGTAAAATAGGTTGATGAAAATTCTTGAGTTATTATAGTCTCCACCCCTTACAGAAATCTCGTCTTGAGATTTAATTGAAAGTTACAGTGGTATTGTTTGGGAATAGATGTAGGTACTGGGCATGAATTTAAGTTAGGCTAATCAAGGTTATAAGTCCACGTGTGTGATGCATTTATAATTATGTTACGTACCATAATTATATAATTATAGTTACCTCCTTTCACACGTCTACTTATTTTCAAGATCATACCTCTTGATGATAGTCAATTGAATTTCTCTAGATCCTGATAGAATCTGGGTTAATA
>BQNB010059438.1:0-37326 GCA_026074375.1 Tanacetum coccineum
TAATTTCAGAAAAGTACCCCATATGTTAAAATTTTATTTTTATCATATACGTTTATTTTTTTATGGTCACTAGTACAAAAAGTGGATTTGGTTACACATGGGCAAAATGGAACGGCCACACATTCACATATTTATGTGACCAAAGGTACCAAAAAAGACACCATTTACTAATTAGTCACACATAAACATTTTTATCGTGTGACCATTAGAACTATATTGCCACACATTCGAACATCCTGTGGGTAAAAGTAACTGGTAATATTGTTTGGTCACATATGAATTTTGAACGTGTGACTAATACAAGTAAGCTTGAAGCATTGGTCACGATATACATATAAATAGTGACAAATATTTGTCACACACTTAAATAATGTGACTAAATACCACATATGGTCACACTAAACATTTTGTCACACATTATTTTAGTGTAGCCAAATTCCGTTACATATGGTCACTTAACTTAATATGTGTGTCTAAAGTTTAGTTTGTGTTAGCTTGCCAAAAGCTAATGGTTTATCACATTTACTTCTAACACTGAGACCAATGGTATATATGGCACACTATACATTTTGTCACACAATCAAAATATACATGTGCCTTAATTATCAATAGTCAAACAAAATCACATTCTTCAAGTTAAAACACCATATGGTTCAAACTTAATAACACTTTTGGTACCCCCCCACTTTTAGCCTTAGTTGTATGTGACTAAATACCCCAAAACAAACATGCCTTTTGTGGATGAAATATAACAAAGAGGTCACACAAACATCAAATACATGTGACCAATTGATGATTAAATAGTCACACAAAATACCATATTTCTTTCAATTTTAAACACCATAGGTCCCACACTTATTAACACTATAGGCTACTTTATGCTAATTATATGTGACTAAATACCAAAACAAATATCATAGTGTGACTAAATATTACAAAAGGGCCAACACTAACATAAAATTTCATGTGACCATTGGATGATCAATAGTTACACAAAATACACATTTCTTCAATTAAACACCTATGGACCCTTCTTAACACTTTTGGCCTCTTTATATCTTAATTGTATGTGACTAAAAACACCAAAACAAAATGCTTTTTGTGATCTAAATAATAACAAATGCCACACAACATAAAATTCATGTGGCCATTGGATGATCAATAGTCACACAAAATACACATTTCATCACTTAAACATAGCATATAGTCACACACTTATGACTCTTTTGGTCACATAGTCCCTTAGTTGTATGTGACTAAATACCCAAAACAAACATGCTTTGTGTGGCTAAATATTACAAAAGGTCACACAAACTTCAAATTCATGTGGCCATTGGATGATCAATAGTCACACAAAATACACATTTCTTCAATTTAAACACCATATGGTCACACTTATTAACACTTTTGGTCACTTTATGCTTAGTTGTATGTGACTAATACCCAAAACAAACATGCTTTGTGTGGCTAAATATTACAAAAGGTCACACAAACATCAAATTCATGTGGCCATTTGATGATCAATAGTCACACAAAATAGACATTTCGTCACTTTAAACACTATATGGTCACACTTATTAACACTTTTGGTCACTTTATGCTTAGTTGTATGTGACTAAATACAAAAAAAACCAATATATTCATAACAAGAAAATAAAAAAAGGATGTTACACCCCAGCAAGAATTCAAACCTTGACCTCCGTAACAGAATACAAGTAGTTACCATCTTACCAGAAGCAACCTATTCATTAATGTAAAGCATTTTCATGTTTTAATATAGAAGTTAAAGCTAATTGTTTTTGTCTAAGCTTAAAAAATCTTAAAAAAAGGATGTTACACTCCACAAGAATCAACCGTGACCTCCCTTAACGGCAAGTCAAGCGGTTTACCATCTACCAGAGTTAACCTATACGTTAATTTTGCATTCCAGTTTTAATATAATGTTTAAGCTTCATTGTTTTTGCTAGTAGCTTAAAGAGTGCTTATAGAAACTGCTTATTAAACCGTGGCTTTTTCTCCACTCTCTAAGCAATGTTTTGAAGCTGCAATAACACACAAACGATAAATAACATCACAAACCAAACATACCAATACATCAAATTTCATAAGGTTTTAAAAAGTACATGATTTTTACCATTACATAAGTCACCATAAAGTTTGATTGCTAAACAAAACACAAACAAAAGCTAACATCTAAAACATGTTATAACATTATCACTTCCACATGACACCTTTTCTTTTACCCTTAGCCTTATCTGCACAAAGTTTTTGACTTCCCTGCTCCCATTTTCATTTCATTCATCCCAGTAGTAACATTTGTAGTCTCACACAGATCTTGTGGACGTGTGCATGGCTATACACATTTGGTTTGTTTTTCTTGCAAACTGGTACATATTTACCTTTAACAAGCAGTAGCTCATGAGTCAACAATGCATCCTTGTCGAGTTTCTCTTGTCTATGGTTTCCAATGTCCTGTTGCTTTCATTGTTATGCATGGAAAGTATTTACATGATAGATATTCCTCCAATTGATTATATCCATAAGCATCTAGCAATCCTTGTGTTGATGGCCCATAAAATACTAGAGCACTTGCTTTTTTTGCTGCCCATATCTCCTGTCATCTAAGCTGACTGAGCTAATGTCAATTATTTTTGCAAAAGAAAATTAAGTATAATAAAGCAGATAAAATCCAAGACCAAAACACACATTTGACAATCAAAATAAGCAGATAAAACAATATAAGAAGAAAACATCATTTACTTTATTAACCAAATACGAAACACATTCTAAATAATAAAAAATTCAGTACAGCATATGTTTTATAGTAGATTAACATCTAAATAGCACTACAAAAGGACCAAAAAACATAACATCATAAGAAGATTAACATCACAATCCACTTCTAAGCTTCCTCTCCCTATCTTCTCTTCATAAAGTCAGCAAAAGTCATTGTATCTTTCACTCCAAATCTGCCTTTAATCCCCCTTGTTTTTAGCATTGCATACCCAAGTATACATAATTGGTTATCTGTACAGGGCCTTTTGACAATGATGTTTTAGTTGATGCATGTACTTACCTTAGACCTCCTGAGCTTCAACTTTAGCCATAGAAGATCTGTCAGATGCTTGTGGCTTTACCAACTAACATGCTTTAGCCTTTTTAATGTCTTCTAAAGACGGTTTTACATCACTTTCATACATCCAGATTTTTGAACCCCAAAACCTGCCATTACCTTGTACTATCTAACAAATAGTGGTACCATTTGAGCAAACTCTTAGGTGGTTCTGGAGAGTCATAATCTATCTCCTCAGAAGTGCTAATTTGAGAAGTTATTGAATTTGAGTTTTGTGCTGAGCTACTATCTAAATCACAACAAGTTTTCTGCAAGTTAAAACAACAAAGGTCTGAGCTAAGCAATACTTAAGGAAGTCTTTTCAATAAAGCTCTGACAAAGATAGACAGCAAAATGGAGTGTGGTATGGCCTGAGGAATGGGTTGCTACCTATCCTAATATCCTTAGCAAGATCAAAATCAGTTATTTGGTTTTCACAATGAATTCCCAAAACACTCCTTCATAATGTGGCTAATGCATATGGGTCTAATTTTTTAATCCAAACACCCCTAAACTGCTAATAATTGTGTTTAAAGAATATAAAGGGATTCAAAAAAGGTATCAATCAAAGAAACATGAGCAGATAACAACCCACAACAATACATATGAGCAGTTAAGCTTAAAAAAAACCATATAAATGGACACACAATAGCAGAGAAGCTAAAAAATAGCAAAAAGGAAAAAAGAAAAAAAAAGAGATGATAAAGGTACCATTCTTATTCGCCATGTTTTAAATTAGGGTTTATGAAAAAGTTTAGGATTTTGAAGCTAAACGATTTGGGTGGGTGAAATAAAATTAATGTTGTTAATGAATGGGTGGAAGAGATTTAAGGGTAAGGGATATTAGGCCGTGTAGGTGAAATGAATTAATGTGTGTATATTATTAATGTATCCGTTCAGTTCTTAGCATACATTTTTTAACTTACCTTACAATATTAGTTTTAACCTATGCAGTAATGACTAGTTTAACCATTCCTAAACATCATAATGTCAATTCATTATCCAGCAAAACATTCAACATAACTATTAAGACTAACCAACACCTGAACTTTAAAGTAAACATCATAACTTCATTAATTAGATTATCCAGCAAAAACTTCATATACATCCTTCAAACTTATTCACAGACACAAACTGAACACTATAACACTAACAACCATATTTTACATACCGTGCAGCACTAACTATTACCTGGCAATACTAATGCGTTCAGCATACACACATATAAACCAAACAGATGTAAAAAATAATAATAATATGAAAACATTACAAGAGTCTTTGCATGACAACTTGAGCATGACATGTTTCACATGAGATTTTACGTATCACAACACCTCCACAACCTTCAATAGTAGTCATCTCGTGAATCATTACCAATACATCAAATCTACAAGAAGGCAATATGTTTATCATTGCGAATGTGAAATGATGGTAGCTAAATTCCTCATCGAACTCGTCATACGTATTTTTAAGTTCTTGGGAGGAGTATTAAAGACAAAAAACAATATATTATCTATCGGTCCTTTCAAATAAACACTTATAGTGCTGTGAGGCTAAAATGAACCAGATCAACCTTGTGGCCTAAATTATTCAGGTCGACCAATGTATACCCCAATTTTTATCACGTTCATACCACAGATTTGATTAACCCAATCACATTTGAAAAGAGGAATTTGCCTGAAATGGTAATCTAGTACCCATATCTCTTGTAAAACACCATAATAGTATGCTTGTCTTGTGGTTGCAACTTCTTTAGATATGTGCAGATCGATTGCCTCAACACTAACCCCACTGTTCTGGTAAACTTTGCCATCATGACATTTCGTACGAAAGGTATACCCATTGATGTTATATGCATCGTATTTCACTACGGTGGCGCGTGGTCCATATGATATCCACCTTACAGTTTCTGATACACTTTCTTTGTCGATCGCTAACTCTCTCTCCACCTGAATTTCATTACACGTATATATTAGCTTCAAATTTAAGGAACAACAAACAAAAAATTATAAATAACATACGATTAATTACCTCTTCACGTAACCACTTAGCAAAAGATTTACTGTGCTCATTCTCCAGAAATGCTATTCGTTTACCCGGGTTTTCTATTTTCAAAACTTGCTTGTGTCGCCTGAAACAATGTCTTTGATTATTATATTTGATAGAACATTTTAAGTAACCGACATAGACATGGTTAGTAATACTTACACAATATAACGTGTACAATTTCATTTGTATTATGTATATACATAACAAATGTGCTTTTTGTAGATATCCACAAAACTTCACTTGTTTTTTTTGGCCGACAATGGCTTTCCTTCCTCATTTTCATAAGTTTCATGTTTATCAGGTGGGATACCAATAGTTTCCATGGATTTATGATATTCGCTAAAAAACTCTATTGTTTCTTCCGTAATAGTCTCCTCAGCAATGCATCCCTCTGGTTTATTTCTGTATTTTTCCCCCGCCAACGTTTTGGTCTCCTTTAATAACCTTCATACATCTTTCGAAGGGATACATCCACCGAAAGCATATAGGACCACATAATTTTACCTCCCTAGTTAGGTGCACAGTTAAATGTATCATAATATCAAAAAATGATAGAGGAAAGAGCTTCTCGAGTAGGCACAGTATCACTACCAGTTTTGCTTGCATCTTATCTAGTTCTTGCAATATGATTTCTTTGCTACATATCGATTTAAAGAAAAAGCAAAAAACCTGATAATAGCATATCGTGTGGGTGGGTGCATGATTGAACGTATTGCAATGGGCAAAAACTCTTGCATTAGCATGTGATAGTCATGCGATTTAAGGCCAATGAGCTTCCTATCCTTTAGGTTGACCAAACTAGAGAAATTTGAAAAATATCTTTCTGGTACCTTGATGTTGTGTAATGTAACACCCTCAAATCCGAGTACGCAACAGAATGTTGAATATCCGAGGGCGTTACATTTTCGGATCAATAGCACAAGATCTGAGAACGACTACTAAACGTGTCATTTGAAAAAGATACATTGGATTAACAAAATACTTGTTTGTTACATAAGCTCATGGCTTTAAATTGTTCAACAATATAAATAAAGATTCCAGTTTATAACGAAATGTCCCCAGAAATTTAAAAAGACCCCAAATCTTAATGTTAGACTCTTCAATTATTGACTTTCAATGTATCACCGCACCCCATGCCTTAATGACCTAAAAAACATGCTTAAAACGTCAACAAAAGTTTTGAATTCATAGGTTTATTAAATCGATGAGAAGGACCGCAGATTTCCAATGTGTATGATTGAGGCAACACATGCAAACATCATAAAAAGTAATTACGTTTTCCTAAGCTCATGACACTGAAGCTCGACATATATGAAATGCAAATAAATTACGCCAACAAGTGCCCGTGAATGATTTCAAACCCCGCAACATCCCAAATCGACATGGTATGCGTTCGTTCTTCTGTGATACAAGTCACCCAACGGGCTAGTCAATCCCTAATAGATCTATTCATAACAATCCGCCACATAATGTAATTCCCAATCACATCTATGCAATTAACAGTTCATGATCATGGATATACTGGGTTATGTTAACTTAGACAAACACGTAAAAACTACAATACATGCAATGGTAAAATAAAATTTACTCTGCGACCCAATTTGTAAAACAACATGTTCTCACCCCCAAGGATGTAAATCATTTAAATAACAGTAAAACATAGGGATATGAACTCACCTGAGTGAATAGTCCTATGGAAATGATAATAGATATCCAAGTATGAATCACACCGTCGAATACCTAAGTAAATACGACCATTTAGTCTCAAATTTTGATCTCCCATTCCATGATTTCAACGGGCTCTTCCACAAACTGGAGCTTATCGTCAACATGAATTCCTTCTAACGGCATGACTAAAGGTTCGTCAGCGTAACATCTCTTCAGATTAGACACATGAAAAGTATGGTGAACTCTGCTCAACTCTTGAGAAAGTTCCAGCCTGTAGGCAACTTTCCTAACTTTTGCTAACACCTTGAAAGGTCTGACATATCTCGGATTCCGCTTGCCTCGCTTACCGAACCATATGACCCCTTTCTAAGGCGAGACCTTGAGCATAACTCTGTCCCCAATCTCGAACTCCATCGACTTTCGTTTTCGATCGGCGTAGCTCTTTTGTCGATCCTGAGCACCTTGCATCCTCTGCTTGATCAGGACGATCTTTTCCGTTGTTTCTTGGATCAATTCCAGACCAGTCAGTTGGGCTTCCCCAACCTCGGCCCAGCACACCGGTGATCGACATTTTCGACCATACAGTGTCTCATAAGGGGCGGCCTTTATGCTAGCGTAATAACTGTTGTTGTATAAAAACTCGGCCAATGGCAAATGTTTAACCCAGCCTTTGCCAAAATCGATCACGCAAGCACGTAGCATGTCCTTGAGAGTTTGAATGGTTGTCTCGCTCTGGCCGTTAGTTTCTGGATGATACGCAGTGCTCATACTAATATCTGTACCCAAGGCTTTCTGAAATGATCTCCAGAAATTTGAAGTAAATCTTCCATCACGATCACAGATAATTGAGGCAGGTATCCCGTGTCTTGCTACTATCCTGTTCAAGTACAACCTTGCCAATTTGTCTAACGGATCATTCTCCCTTATTGGCAAGAAGTGGGCAGATTTTGTAAGCCGATCCATAATCACCCAGATGGTGTCAAAACCTTGCGGCGACTTAGGAAGCTTGGTAATAAAATCCATCGTGATATTATCCCACTTCCACTCGGGTATCTCAGGTTGTACTAGCAATCCCGATGGCCTTTGATGTTCGGCCTTGACCCTCGCACACGTTAAGCACTTACTAACATATGTGGCGATGTCAGCCTTCATGTTTGGCCACCAATATAATTTCTTCACGTCTTGATACATCTTTTCAGAACCGGGATGGATAGAATATTTCGACTTGTGGGATTCGTGCATAATCACGGATCTTAAGTCTCCATAGCAAGGTAACCAACTCCTGCCGTGTAAACATAAGGTTCCATCGGCACGTGGTTCCAATCTTTCCTTGGGTATATCCCTTCTGATTATACCGCCTACGTCTTCATTCACGAGATTCTCTGGTTTCTGGGCTTCGATCTGAGCTTCCAATATTCGTTTGGGAAGATCCAAGCCAATTGTCATAACTAAGGCTCGAACCCTCAATGGCTCAATCCGTTCCTTATGGCTCAACGCATCGGCCACTACGTTTGCCTTCCCTGGATGATAACGAATGTCGCAATCGTAATCACTTAACAATTCTAGCCAACGGCGTTGCCTCATGTTAAGCTCTTTCTGATCGAGAATGTGTTGTAGGCTTTTATGGTCGGTGAACACGGTGCATCTGGTTCCGTATAGATAGTGTCTCCATATCTTTAGGGCAAACACTACCGATCCAAGTTCCAAATCATGAGTGGTGTAGTTCTTCTCGTGAACTTTTAGTTGTCGAGAAGCATAAGCAATCACCTTCTCTCTCTGCATCAATACAGCACCTAAACCCTTGTGTGACGCATCACAGTAGACCACAAAGTCTTCGCTTCCTTCAGGTAAAGCCAGAATTGGTGCACTGCACAACTTCTGCTTTATTAACTGAAAAGCGTTCTCTTCCTTTTCACCCCAGTCGAACTTGATTCCTTTCTGAGTAAGTTTCGTCATTGACTTAGCAATCTTTGAAAATCCTTCGATGAATCTTCGATAGTAACCAGCAAGACCTAAAAATTGGCGGATCTCCGTTGGTGTCTTAGGAGATGCCCAATCTTTGATAGATTCTATCTTGGCTGGATCCACATGTATGCCTCTGCTATCTATGACGTGTCCGAGAAATTGTACCTTCGGGATCCAAAATTCACATTTTGAAAACTTAGCATACAACTGCTCCTTCTTAAGCAATTCCAAAATTGCCTTAAGATGTTCTTCGTGCTCTTTCTCGTCCTTTGAATAAATAAGTATGTCATCGATGAAGACAATTACGAATTTATCCAAGTAAGGCTTGCACACTCGGTTCATGAGGTCCATGAATACCGCAGGTGCGTTTGTCAGTCCGAATGGCATAACCTGGAACTCGTAATGGCCATACCGAGTCCGGAATGCCGTCTTTGGAATATCTTGCTCTCGCACTCTAAGCTGGTGATATCCCGATCTTAGATCTATCTTCGAATAAAACTGGATGTCCGTGGAGTTGATCAATTAAATCGTCGTCCTCAGGAGTGGATAACGATTCGTTTACCGTCAGTTATTTAATCGCGGTAGTCGTTGACATTCTGAATGACACATCCTTCTTTTTGGGACAAACAGATTGGTGCTCCCCAATGGTGTAGGAACTATGCCTTTTGAATCCTTTGTCGGAAATGCTCTTGTAATTGTTTCGATAATTCCTTCATTTCAGATGGAGCCAAATCGATACGTGCTCGAGATAACGGGTGCGGCTCTTGGAATTCATTGGTCTGAGCCGGAGGGAGGACCTGGCAGTCTTCGGGAAATACTTCGGGAAAATCTTGGATCGATTGGTACGTCTTTATTTGTTTTCTTCAACTTGTCCTCTCTTTCTTGATGGATATCTGCGCAAAAAGAACTGGCTTCCTTTTGCATGTACTCTTGAGATTTTGAACATGAGATAACTAACACGAGATTCTCTACTGTTGCTACTTCGTTGCCTAAAAAGTCAAAGTTTCATTCCCTAGGACTTGAAACAAGTTTCTCATCGTACTATGATCATAGGCGTGAATCTTTAACCAGTCCATCGTTATTGACCATCGAAATACCCAGTTCTTCACGGTCATTAGATCTATGTGACACGGTATATGGTCTATGAAATTTAAAGTGCAACCTCGCTTTTAATAGTGTCTTATTCCCGACTAATTTCCATCAGCTAATTCGACATCATAACTATTTTCTAATATAGTTGGGGCGATGTTTAATAAGGAACTAAAATGCAGTGGATTATAAAGCTTACTTTCGGCACCGCGGACACCAATGTCGAATAAGATAGATGGCTTAGTGGTTATTAAGTAGGAACATACCCGTGGACGACATTTGCATCAGGGTTTGTTTCCTGGTGCATTTCCTCTCTTTTCTGCATTCCCAACTGGCATAAACCCAACCTTAAGTTCCCCATTTCCTCATCCTTATTCTTAAACTTGGACAATCTCTACTTCAATTGCCCTGAGGGCTCCCACTCCAAAACAACCATTTCCCTCTGGAGCTGCACCATTGCCCTTCTGAGTATTAGCAACATTTGGCATTACCAGCTACCTCATGCAATAGCGAAGCTAAATGCATACTTTGTTGGCACTTGTGGCATTTCTGGGTGTAAGGGCCATTGTGGTGAGGATGGCACTTGGTGCTCACTTGGGCATAGATCCCCCATTAGGCTTCCTTATGCCGTGTCCCATATTGTAGCCTTCGGCGACATTTTGCCTCTGACGGGTTGTTGCTTGGAGACCATTGGTTGTTCCTGGATGAATCATAGACTTCCTTTGTTGTCAGATTGCCTTTCTGGGTAGGTGCGGAGTTTTCTGATCCATCAGTCATTGACCAAACTCAATTGTCTGTCCAACGTCTTGGGTCTGGCCGACTTACATCCCATAAATGTTGTCAGGAAGTCCAATGTTGTTCCTTGTCAACCTTCTCCGTTTCGTTGGCAAAACAAATTTGGTACATATCAGGGTCTACGCTCTTAGAATAGTTCAAGTGTCATGATGGAAAATCCGTTCCTATTGACCTTTAGGTTCCACAGTCAATCTCTTAATTTCTTGATTTCACCTTGCGGATAATACTTGTCCGTCATCTTTTTCTGGTACTTCCCAAGTAATTGTATATGCCTCACGGAAACCTAAGGTTTCATTATTCTAAACATTTCACCAAGTTCAAAAAAATAAAAAAAAAAAAAAAAAAAAACAGCACAGGTGGCAACTTTACTTGATTCTCAATTATGCACAACCACTGATATTGAAAACTGACTCCATC
The DNA here is from genome assembly GCA_026074375.1 of Tanacetum coccineum. Lineage (NCBI taxonomy): Eukaryota > Viridiplantae > Streptophyta > Magnoliopsida > Asterales > Asteraceae > Tanacetum > Tanacetum coccineum. The sequence continues at coordinate 11,096 of BQNB010059438.1, forward strand.
TTCTCAATCCACAGAGTCAAACCGACCACGCCTTCAGTCCCCTTGAAGTTCAAAGGTTGACACTTCATGAAGTCAGCGTAATAACAAGGGTGCGCAGTTTGCACATGCCTTCGGGTTATCCTCGTGCGAACTGTGGCTTCCATCTCCATTGGTGGAGTTTCGCAAAAGAGCTTGGTCAATCATTGCTTGGATGGATTCTGGAGTCATGTTGTTTGGGTTGGTGTTGTTAACAGGGGGTTTTTGGTCTCTTCTGGGTAGAGGATGTCATGATTTCTTTTTTTGTCTAGATCATATAAAAGACAAAAACTTGAGGTTATTATGACAGAATGTAATCTATGTATAGAAAGATATTACACAAGAGAGGTATATAGTTAGCACATACTTATTTCATTCATAATTTGAAAATTTCTATATGGAAATAGTTGTCAGGTGTACACATAATACATACAAAAGATCTAAGGCTATGTAGCGGGGAAACCCTAATACTTAACTGCCTGTACAATGACCTAGCAAGATAAAATAACATAAATCACTAGATGTGACTGTCAGCATCTCCAGAAGTATCCTGGTATTCTGGAATCCTAGCCTCTGGTCCTGGCTGTCTAGCTCTCCTCTGCTGCTCTCATAGTGATAACAACTCGGCATGCATGTCATTCATCTCTCGCCTCATGTCTCTAATCACTCGGAGAGTCTCTACCATCTGGTCCTGACGCCTACGGTCAGTCTCTCGAAGCGCTGCTAACTCAGCCTGCTGCATCTGAAAGCGAGTCTCATGTACCTGATGATGTGTCTGAAATGGAGTAGCTGCATCTGATGTTTGCCTGTAGATGGGTCTGTGTGTCCATACACATGATCACGATGGGTCTGAAGATCAGATGTGTCGCCTGACTCAATCCGATCGAATTGAGCCTAAGCCTCTCAGGATGCATATGCCTCACTCCTCCACCATCCATATTGTCCCTTGAGAGTCATCCTATCCCCCATAAGTAAATTGACCCACTGCGAGTCCATATCGACTCGCTGTGATATACGAGACCTACTATACTGAGCATCCTCTTGTAAAGCATACAAGTCATGTGTATCACGGTCATGGAGCTCAGCAAGCTCTGTGACCCTAGTATTGACCTCTCCTACGGTCATAGGTACTATCTCTGGAACTGCCTCTGCCGGATCTACCCAAGTATACCATAATATCGTACCCAACATCTCTAGTCCCCTGTCGCCTCTCTTAACATTACCTGTGCTGACAAACCCATAATCTATCCCCCGACCTCTGGTAGGTCTAGCAGTAGAACTCTCTCCAACCTTATATCGGGAGCCTAGAGTGGACAAACACGACCTCTTGCGAGGTGTCTGCTCAGACTCGGGAATCTCATCCCTCCGATGGTCAACAGAGTGGTGGTATGTATAAAGATGGTGGTACTAAAGGTGATGGTAATGTAGCAGTAACTACATCAATGAGAGCCTAAGTGGATGTTATCCTGAGTGTTTGGATTTGGGTTGGACATCCAGATGATGGTAGTAAGGGTGATGAATGTGCAGGTGGGGTTGTACACCTAACAAGGTGCTCTCCTGCAGAGGGTGGTGATAGTGAGATAGGTGGTGATGGAGTAGTCATGGCCAGAAGTCTCTCAACCTCTGCCTTTGGGTGGAGGATATGGAAAATATGACGGGTCGGACGGTAATCCTAGCACAATAGTAATGTCAGTGGTCGGTGGTTGGTATAACAGGCTCTGTTCCCTCAGGTGGGAAAACAGGCTCATGAACAGGTACAACAATAGTAGAGTCGGCCAGAGCTAAGTGATCCTCCTTATCCTCTTCGTCCTCATCCTCTTCATCCTCATCCTCACCATCAGCGTCATCCCCAGATGAATCGTCGTCATCATTATCTCCATCATCTCCCCCGTCTATAGGATAGTCAACCGGACCATCCTCTGTCTCCTTCATCACCTCGTACTCCTCTTGTATCCTCCTCTGGATCAGATCTCTAGTAACATATCTGGTGAATCAGCAGTAGGTGAATCAACAGGAGGTCAATGGTTTGCTCCTCTGCCAGACAGAACTCATAATGCTATCTCCAATGGTATATACTCGGGATATATAGGCTCTGGCATGTAGCTCGGATCATGTGCCTGTACGTACATAGGCTCTACGCTTATTCCTCGTCTGAGGAACTGGCGATGTCTGTGGATACTCTAGGCTGGTATGTTATCCGTGTATGATGGTGGGGCTACTGGCTGTATCGGGACGTCCGTCGTTATCCTAATACAATCGACCCGTGGGATGCTCCCTCAGATTTCTCCTCATCTCGGCTCCCCAGCAGGCTCTGCCTGGGCTTTAGAGGTCTGTGTAGGACAGAAGTGTATTTGACAGCTGATGAAGCAGAAGACTATGACTGACTTTTTTTTTCTTCTTTTTTTTCTTTTTTTTTGCACTCTTTTTTTGCTTGCACAAAAGCAAAAATAACCTTATATAAGTATTACTATTGGAAAGAAAGATCGGTATGATATAGTCTTGTTAAGCTTTAATTATAAAAGTCTTTTAGTAATATACGTAATATATCTTCATTATATAGTATATCAATCATGTAAGTACTTTTAGTACCTACTAAAGCTAAAACAATGCATGTCATGTAAGATATAGGTTGCTAGATGTAAATAAGTAATGCATTTATGTCCTCGCATAAATTTCCCATTTGTGAAATCAGACTGTTTGAAATGGTTATAGTCCACCAGACAAGACTTTTGACTGGTTCTCTATAACCATGGCTCTAGATACAATCTGTAAACACCCTCAAATCTGAGTACGCAGCGGAATGTTGAATATCCGAGGGCGTTACTTTATGGATCAATAGCACAAGATCTGAGAACGACTACTAAATGTGTCGTTTGAAAAAGATACATTGGATTAACAAAATACTTGTTTGTTACATAAGCCCATGGCTTCAAATTGTTCAACAATATAAATAAAGATTCCGGTTTATAACAATTGTCCCCAAAATGTAATAAGACCCCAAATCTTAAGTGTTGACTCTTCAATTATTGACTTCCAATGTATCATCGCACCTCGTGCCTTATTGACCTGAAATACTTTGCTTGAAACGTCAACATAAAGTTGGTGGAAAATTCCATAGGTTTTTGTAAATCATAGTAGGAACGAAGATTTCATAAGTGTATGGTTAAGCAACACATGCAAAACATCATAAAAAGTAATTACATTTTACTTAAGTCATGACACTGAAGCTCGACATGTATGAATGTAAGATATTGCTCACATGATATGCCCGTGTATGATGTTTTAACCCGCAACATCCAAAATCCGACATGGTATACGTTCGTTCCCAGTGATAGCTAATCACCCGATCGGGGATTGTCAATCCCAAATAGATCTTGATAACATTCGCGCTCACAATCCAGTAATTGACAGTTCATGATAAAGGGCTCAATGGGTTATCGCTACTTAGGCAAACCGTAATCATTGTAAACAAAATTAACTTGCGTCCAATTTTTTGTGTTAAAACAAAGCATGTTGTCACCCAAGGATGTTTAATAATTATAAATATTGTAAACCTGGGCTATGAAACTCACCATAGTAATTAGTCCTTTGAAAAAGATAATAGATTAAAGTAAGCAATAATGAAACACACCGTCAAATACCTAAGTAAATACGGTCAAGTCTTAGTCTACATCTTTAGGCTAATGACTCAGTGTATAAACTAAATTCTATATATATTGTTATCACTTGTGTGGTGGTGTACGTGTTTAATGTATTGGAAATTGTTGATGGCTCTTGGAAAGGTATAAGATTTCACACGTTCTAGTATACGTATAAACGTTTATTTAATAAATATCCATATTTATTAAGTCGTGGTTTAACTCGTTATGATATTTGATAAATATATAACTAGTCCGATTCGTTAAGTGTTGAAAAAATCACTTTCGGTTACAAAATACATTAAGTTACTTGTATTACAAACAGCCCTCATGGGTATATACAAACATATACTATTTTACATTTCAAAACCTCAAGTTTAAATAATTTCACTTTCTAGTCCTTTACTTTACAAAGTGTTACACTTTAGGTCCTTATAGGTTGAAAAGTCCCCCCCCCCAGTTTCCTAAAATGACAGAAACAGTCCTGGACTTGGTTAAATTTAGTAAACGACTGTTTGACACTTAAGTTTATTATATGGATCTTTTAGTCATTCGACTTTGTAAAAATTGCATTTTTCACTCCATTAAATCCCAACTAAGTGGCATTATGTTTAATTAAGTCCAAATATGCCTGATAAAGCTGCCTAGTTATAAATAAGCTTTAACGAGCTTATTTTGGCTTAATGGGGCCTTATGGGCCCATTAAAAGTCCATTTAAGTGTTTCTAGGGGGTCCATTTAAGTTTTAAAAGCACAAATGCTTTCATTAAGCTTATTTAAGTTGTTAAGCTCGCCAGTATGCGCATGAGAGCTTTTTGGAGCTTTTGGGCTAGCGGGGCCCAATAACTTAAAAAACCCGAAACAAATTAAAGGTTTTTCTTAGCATTTAACTTATTTTTCTAAACTTGTTTTAAGCCTTTCTAAGTCTGTTTACAGTTCAGCTTATCAATAAGCATATAAGCTCGTTTATTCGGGCTTTGTTGGCTTGATACGAGCCCGATAAGGGTTCTAGAGGTTTGGGCTTAATTCTTTTGGGTCCGTTAGCTTGTCTAGGCTTATTATAAATCCTATAAGCTGTCTAAGCTCACAAATAAGCTGCCAAAGCTTATTTGTGGCTTATAGGCTTTGTTAGTCACGGTAATGGGCTACCATGCCTTTAAGGGTTACGTTTGTTTTTTTATCCGACAAAGGTACCTTAGGGTCCATATGAGTTCAATAAGCCTTTTTGACTTCTTAATAATCTCGTAGAGCTTATTAATAAGCCGAGGTAACCACGATACTGGCCTCGTTGGTGCCTGGTATTTGGTTTTATCGAAGCCCATTAGTAGCCCGTTAAGGGTTTTAAGGGTGTATGGGCATCACACTTGGGTCCATTGACCTCCTAGGCTTCCTAATAAGCCCATAAGATGTGTAGGTTTGCTAATAAACCGAATAAGCTTATATTTGACTATTGGGTCCGTCTTGGGCCTCGCTAAGGGCTCTGTTATTAGGGCTTTCGGGTAGTGGCTCCAAGCCATTAAGGTATTGGTTTGACTTATCATGGTTGTACTAAGGTTCGTGTTTATCAATAAGCACTTTTAGCCCTCGTTATGCTTGTGAGGCTTTAATAACATGCTGAGTACTCCATCCTCATGGCCTGATTGGGCCCCATATTAGGCTGTTATAGCTCGATGTGAACCGTATGTGGTCGCTCGCCTACTAATAGTTTTTTGGACTCCTAACTTTTCGTTAAGCACTCGATAAGATTAATAATCCATGTTTAACACATGCCATTCGTTCTATTAGCAAGTGTACGTGCTCCCAAGGTAAGCCATCACGTTGATTCGTAATTGTTTACATATGTTTTGAGTATTTCGTACAAACGAGTTACATGTTCACATGAGTTTTCATTCTCACATTTTAGTGAAACGTTAATGCTTTAGTTCATTTTAAAATCACCCTCTTAAACATTGCCTGTAGCACCACACAAGAGACAGTGTATGAACGTGTATGCGCATAACACGCATGTTATTTATTATTTGTGAACTCATGCTAACACATTATATATACGCGACATTTTGACTAGTTCACAAAGAAAACAAGTATAATACGAGTGGTATAGGTTCAAACGAGACTTACAAGAGTCCTAGTGTATTGGTTGACGAGTTTTGGACGTGTAGAGTGCTAACCCAACGTATACCCGATCAAATTAACCTAATGTACGCCAACCCTTGGCTCGTGTACCCCCTTATGCGCTTGTATAGAAGCCTTTGTGTCGTTTGTAGGTTCAAGTGAGGTGGTGGGAGTGTTTGTCGCGGTTTATGACTTGAACTAAGAGAAGAGAGTATATATGTTTATGGTTTGAGTAAGTGTGAGTTGTAAGAGTGTTAAGTGTTAAGTGTGAGTGTGTTTTTATAGGCAATGAGCTAGTTAACTCTCCTAGTTTCACAAACAACCCAAACCGAACCAAATTTGTGCCCTAGGAGGTGGTTTTTGAAGTTTTCTAGTTAGCTACACCTTGTTTTGTTAAACCACACAAGTACAATCTTTAATTACTTGCCATTGATGTACTAGTTTTCCTAAGATCATACAAATCTTATGGATTTGTGTGGTGTTTGTTGCTTAGCGTGGATCCAAAGGGAAACCAAGACGTAAATGTGTTATTACCATAGGGTAATGTTAGTAAGGGACCATTAGAACTATAGTATTAATTAACCAAGAGATGTACTATTACTTTGGAGATCATTAGGAAGATTTCCTAATTGGTTTTGGACCCAAACCGGCCGCTAGGGGGTTATGTACACAAATCTATTTAATTTTTGTTGTTTGGAGGTTTAAAAAGTGGGGCATTGGTTTAAGTCTAGGTAAGTCTAGGGTTTCCGGAGGTGTGTCCCAAATGTATTTTTATTGCGAAAATATAAACTTTTACGTGACCAATACAAAATAAAAATACGCAAAATTAATAATATCATTCTTATAATAACTATTTATTACTTGGTGCGATGTAAAACCTTAATTTATTTTGATGACGTTTCACTAAATGGTAATTTCTATGTCTACGCTATTTAGCTCAAAGTATAAAATTAAAAGTAAACGCGTATCGGACTAAAATAAGTAGTGACTAATAATAGGAGTCGTAAAATGACCTGAAATTGAGAAATGTTACAATAACAACTTTTTTAAAATAGAAAGTTTCAGAAAATAAAAAGTTTTCAATAAAGTATCGAACGTGTAATAAAGAGAATGATCATAACTCAATTATGTGGAGTTTAGGATCTAGGACGCACAAGTGGATCTCTCATCACATGTGTATGTATATTTATACTATTTCAATAGTTGCGGTGCACACACTATTCGATCGTACTTTATTGTAAAGTAATCGGGTGACATTAAATATAGGTCGCGGTTGAGTTCGTTGTTGAGACATCCTTGGATTGTTTCAGTTATTTTGATCTTCGGCTTAGATCAAGGTGAGTTCATAGCCTCGCTTTTGAACTGTTTTAAATGTTTTAAAACCCGTTAGCGGGGAACACATGCTTGTTTTGAAATGTGAACGCAACGTGTTTGATATGTGATATGGGATTCATACTATGAGTTTATGCCATTTCTATGTGTAATCGTTAATTACGTGGGAGGTTAAACGCTGAATGGCAATATAATGTATTATTGGGTGACAACCCTGTCCGAGGTCTGATCCGATTGTGTGACACCCTGTAACGGACATTTTGTATTGAGAAAAGGGGTGATGGCATACTACCCGGTCACTTATTTTTGTCTATCATGATAAAATGTGTTAAGGTTCGGTACACGGGCTCATGCAAGATGGAATATTGTGTGACTTGCCTTGCTAGCAGTCATACATGTTTTGTGGAACCAAATTACTGGTTCTGATTTTGTTGTAAAGCCTCTATGAATTTCATTAAGCGTTTTGGTTGACGTTTTTAAGCATGTATCTTAGGTATTGGTGCTATTGATGACTTTGATGGGACGGAACGCGAATATCAAGAACTGTGTCTTGGTGAAATGTTTTATTTATTTAAAAAAGGATGCTTTGAAAAAAAGTCGTAGCATGACTTTTGAAATGAAGTTTTAAGTTAATTTGGGACCTTGTAACTCTGATGTTCTTCATATAAATAAAAAAAATCTTGAGGTTTTCTAAAACTTATATTTTATAAACGTTACTAGGGACTTGTGTGCATGTATTATGAAGTAGCCCTAATGTTGTATTCCGCTGACGTAACGTATTTTAGGGGTGTAACAGAGTTAGGTTCAGAGCCCGAGTTGTAGCGAACTAAGTCGTTTTACAAAAAGTTAGACTACAACTGTTTTTGGAAAAATTTCACGCGTCTTTCACCGTTGTCTGATATTCGCGCGCGTGTTGTTCCCGATCCTTAGAAGCCTTATGTGATGCTTTGATTGCATATTATGTGCCGATAACAATGTGGGAGTATATACTTATTTAATATATATATATTATATATATTATATATATATATATATGATATTATATATATCTATAATTATATATATATATATATATATACATATCATTACAATAATAATAGCAAGGTACACGCGTTAAGCTGGCGGGGGAACGATAACTAATTTTGTGGCAAGCAAATGTTTTTCAGTTATGCGTTTTTTTTCTAACTTGAACTTTACAAATAAATGCGAATTTTAATTAAAAATAATTGTATGCTCATTAAAATGCAAAAATATATCATATTCAAATAAACAAATGGGCACCCCCGAAATTAAAGTATGGCTGTTGAAGTATCGAGCGTGACCAAATGATAACCAATACTAAAGAGAGTTAATTTTAAGTACACATCTTGTCTTTATTTAATGTTGTGAAACCGTGATCATTTGTTGTGCTTAAAAGCATTGTTAATTCTTATAACTTCAAAAGATTTTCACAAAAAATGGCACTTTTTGAAAACATGTACAAAAGAAGAATATTGTAGATTTGTAAATTTAGTGTACAAAAGAAATGGGTGGTGGCATACTACCCGGTCACTTATTTTTGTCTATCATGATAAAATGTGTTAAGGTTCGGTACACAGGCTTATGCAAGATGGAATATTGTGTGGCTTGCCTTGCTAGCAGTCATACATGTTATGTGGAACCAAATACTTTTTTTTTGGGCAGTTCTGATTTTGTTTTTATAAACTCTTGAATTCACTCACCGTTTTGTTGAAGACGTTTTTTAAAGGCAATATTCTCTTAGGTATGTGGTGCTATTATGGCTTGGATGGGACGGAACATGGATATCAAGAACTGTGTCTCGGTGAAATGTTTTGTTTATTTAAAAAAAGGATGCTTTGAAAAAGAAGTCGTAACATGACTTTTGAAATAAAGTTTTTAAGTTAATTTGGGACCTTGTAACTCTGATGTTCTTCCTATAAATAAAATGAATCTTGATTTCTAAACGTGTCTTCTGAACGTTTACTGGGACTCGCGTGCATGTATTATGAAGTAGCACCCTAAATGTTGTATTCTACTGCGTAATGTGTTTTGGGGGTGTTACATTAGGGTTGTGTTTCGTTCTTCTTGTCCTTCTTTCGTTTTCTTTGGCTTGACTCAGTACTGACCAGTTGGGTTGACTCAACTGAAGTTGGACTCAGTCACTCGGTAATTACGAGTTGGACTCGGGTCTGAGTCGCTTATTTCGCTGAAAATTAAGTCAAACAATATTTCAAATAAAACTGTTAATGAACATATTTCGCTGAAATAAAATCCTGCTTATTTCGCACACACTGTTTTGACATATTTCGCATAAATACTATTCTGGTATTTCGCACAAACCTGTTATGGATTGCTTATTTCGCAGGACTTAAAAAAAACTCAAACCCAGAAATAAGCTTCAAAAATAAGCAGTTTAAAACCGATAGAAATAATCCTTGAACAAACTATTACCCATAAAGATTCTAGCCTAAAACTAACGATCCGGAGGTCGGGGAAGATAAAAGAAATAAGTAACCATATTATTAAGAGAGAAAAGTAGAGAGGGAAATATGGTATGTGTTTTTAGGAAAGGGAACACACACACTTTATGTTACAAATGATTATCCTCACCCCTTCATGGAAGTATGGAGGGGGTTATATAGGCGTGTGACACCTTAACTACCCTAACTTGACATTATTAGTCCCTACGTGTCACGCCTTACAATATCTAATGTAATTCTGTATAAGTCAACATATTTTAAGGCTAACAATCTTCCCCTAATATGTGGACATACGGAATTACTTACAATGTTCCTATTAAGTACACTTACAAATAATATAAAGTCTTCGAAAGTGCTTCTAATGCCGAAGATGACGTTTGTGACTTCCTGTCTTAATACTTGTACTCCAGCTTGGATCTTCTGTGACTTTACTTAATCTATAACCATTGTAGTATGCATGACTTGGATTAACTTCCCCTAATTCATGCAGCATGTCTTGAAAAGCTTTCTTTATAGACTTCTTTTTGATGAAGTTTCTGAATCAGCTTCCCCCCAAACCAACATCCGTATCTTGAGCAGATTCTGAACCATTAATGTAGCTCAAACGATCTTCTAACATTGATATTTAAAATGCATAGCAGAATTTTGTAGAAGAATCATCCAATACCTGAAGTACACTCTATATCCCTTTTCCGAAGTTGAAACCGTAGCACCAAAATCAATTAAGACCCAAAAATGCAATTTTCTTCCTCCAGGATAGTGCTGATGTGAATTGCTACACCCAAGTCAACTAAGTCTCGAGTGTGAGCAATTTATCCCTTTAAGGAATCATCCTTCACATGTGTACATCTTACATCAACTAATACTGCTTTTATACTATATCATGACATTTGGTCTTGGTGAATATCCGTTCAGGGGTACATGCGAGAAATCAACCACAAATCTTCTCACGCGTGTAGAATACTTTACACAAACCATACTAAGTAAAGTAGTATAAACTACTTCTCCCTGGAAGTTGACCTGATTACATCAAAGTATCAAAGTACACGTATTCCCCCATGATGGTTTCGAACTCTCAGAAGCATCATTGATGTGTACGACCATATACTCGAGAAGTTCTTGTCATAAGCAACAGTTTTGAAAAGTTATGAAAGACATTGAAGAACTTTGAAAGATTTTGCTAAGACTGTGAAGTATCATTGACGTTTTGTAGCTTCAAATATCTTGTAAGAATTGTTGATTATATCTCAACCTTTAAACTCTTTGGCTAACTTACCAACCTCGTATTCTGTCGACTATTGCTGTGACCACATGGTGAAGTAAACCCGATATACTAAACTTGAAAATGAAGCAAGATTCCCCAAATTTGTTACTTAAGCTTACACTGTTATTGATTTAAGAACTCTAAGTACCCTATACCCAATCATAAAGTATATGAAAAGTACAACACCTCTTGAACATCCACATCTGCATCTGCGTGTGACATGGAGAGTTACTACAACGTAACTCCTTTTAAGTTAAAGCATATAACCTGTGAGTACTTCAATGTAACTCCTTTTACATCGGGATATAATAGATAATCAAGTCTCAATCTTAGCTTGTTCATACGTTCAAGCAAGTCATCAATCGATAGATTAGGTTTGAATAAAAGTGGTAGACATGTAGAAGGAAGTCTCGATGATGAAATAAGTAGACGCCTTCGTGAAACCCACTTCAATCTTAAATGAGGGATACCAAATCAACTCCGTGATCACTTGACATTAAAGTCCAAATCTATAGCCGTTTTGACGTTTTAGTGAATCTTTAACGATCATTTTAGCATTAAGTGTTGTGTTTGCATTGGTGTTGTGGAAGGTGTTTAAGTTTGGTTCTTGGCGAAATTAGGGTATAAATCGTCTCTAATTTCGGCATAAATCGGATCTCAAAAGTGTATAAATCACTCGTGCGTATAAATCACCTGTGCGTATAAATCACCTGACCAAGTGTATAATTCGCCTGTACGTATAGTTCGTCTGACCAAGTGTATAATTTGCCTGTACGTATAGTTCGCCTGACCAAGTGTATAACTCGCATGTACGTATAGTTTGCCTGACCAAGTGTATAACTCGCCTGTACGTATAGTTTGCCTGACCAAGTGTATAACTCGCCTGTACGTATAGTTCGCCTGACCAAGTGTATAATTCGCCTGTACGTATAGTTCGCCTGACTAACTACGTATACTTCACTTGAACAAAAAAAACGTATACTTCGCCTATACGTATAGTTCGCCTATACGTATAGTTTGCCTGACCAACTACGTATAGTTCGAAACTCAAAAATCAAAAATCTTAAAAAGACTCATTTTTTGACCTTTTTACTTGATTTTTCTTGTAATCCTTACCTATCTAAGGCAATCCAAACTTGATGATTTTTAACATGAAAAATTTTGAATCAAGATTTTGAGTACAAAAATCATCCGAACCATAAAAAACTCAAAAATAAGCTATGAAAATCCATAAGCCACTTGTACAAATAAGCTAGAAACTATATAAAGAAGAAAGTTTCAAGCTTTTGCACAAAATACCACCAACCATGAAAAGCCGAAGCTTTTTGGCTTAAAAATAAGCCACGAAAAGCTTGAATAAGCTCGAACAACACCCCAAAATGCAAACCACGAACACAAAACGCCCCTAGGATCTGATGCCAATTGTTATCCATAAAGATTCTAGCCTAAAACTAACGATTCGAAGGTCGGGGAAGATAAAAGAAATAAAGAGCCATATTATTAAGAGAGAAAAGTAGAGAGGGAAAGATGTGTGTGTTTTTAGAGAGAGAAACACACACACTTTATGTTACAAATGATTATCCTCACCCCTCTATAGAAGTATGTAGGGGGTTATATAGGCGTGTGACACTATAACTATCCTAACTTGACATTATTAGTCCATACGTGTCACGTCTTACAAAATCTAATGTAATTCCGTATAAGTCAACATATTTTAAGACTAACACAAACACTACAATAAGCTACTTTACCCAAAAGATACTACACATAATATGAGATATTCAGATCTGTAGGTCCAATATAAAATAGTACACTTTTTGATTAGAAAAAAATGAGGATTTCGAGACCAGAAAGAGTGAATATATGAAGTTTTTGCACTGTGGAAACAGAAAATTACATACGTGACATAAAAAATCATAAAAAACGATTTGAAAAATAGTGACAAAGTTGAGACCACCGGATAACAATAAAAATAAACTAACCCAAGAATGAAACAAGGCTCGTGATACCAAATGTTAGATCTAAAGAATCATTGATCCGGGAGTCGGAAAGACTCAAAGATGGAGATAGCCATATTTAGAGAGAAAAACAAATGTGTAAAATAATATGGAATGTGAAAAGAATACAAGAGTCTCAACCCCTCCATGGAAGCCATGGAGGGGAATTTATACCACCATACGTTACACAAATATGCTATATTGCCTATTCTAGTCCATGCGTATGATGGTATGATAAACTATGGTAATTCCGTAATGTCGTCATATAAAATGAATTCGTAACAGCCCCACATTCATATATCTGACTAATTAGTTATGGACGACAGTGCTGTTAGCATGGCAAAAACGGGGTGCAAATACATAACTGTTATAGGGGTTGATTTTATTTCGGAAAATGTGCGAGCTATTGTTGATCAAGCTGGTTTTACAAAGGTAAGAGTCATTCTACAACTTTCCAGTCTTACAATTTGTTCAGTTTTTCTTTCTCTTTTTACATACGAGGTAAGGGATCCAATATCAGTTACATTTACAATGAAATGGCGCTGTTATAATCGTATGACTTCTAACTATCGATCATGCACAAAGAAACTCAAAAAATGTGACGAGTTATATAAATGTGTTTTAGTCTGTTAAAAATATTTTACCTACTGGATTACTAATGTAGATCAAAAGGGTACAAAGCAACAAAGACGAAAGCAAGCGACGGTTTAGAGGATGTGAAAGAGGTGATGGGTAAGAACTAAGAAGTACTATCAGGGAGTTGAACCGCATAGGCAAAAAACTAACATAATACTAGGTGGTCAGTCTACTTGCGCAACACTTCTTCGCCATGGTTGCCCGGTTCTGAATTGGTTTAGAGATCACAAAGTTTATCAAACTCCTGTATTTTTATTCATGATTATTGTGATCATTATAAATACTTGATATCAATAAACATTTTTATACTGAAAGTAATTTTTTGGACTTATTATTTGTGTTAGTTTAAAGAAATAGTCGAGTCGAGCCCGAGTCTGTCAGAGCTCGGCTCGTTTCGTGCCTTAAAATTTGAGCTCGAGCTCGACTCATGTTATGATATATAAAGCTCAAGCTTAGTTCGGGCTAGGTTGATTCGTGATGCGTTTATAATAAATAAAGTTTGGCTTCGTGAGCTATCTTGAGCTCGTTTATTTGTTTTAAGCTCATTTGCTATAGCTCGTTTAAGCTCGAGCTCGAACTCGTTCGAGTATTTTACCAATTTGATCCCGAGCTTTTCACAAGCTGCCCGACTCGTTTTGAACCAAATACAAACACAACCGATGACAAAGTAAAAACTTGATTCGAAAGAAAGTGGATGACAACCGTGAAGTGATAAATGTACAATTATACCCTTAGCGTACAAAGCAGGGTTACATTTATTCTGCCGTATATAAAACGTTTTTGCACCCACAAATCACATTCCCTTCGCTCATCTCTCATCGTTTTAATCCCCTTTTATTCATTCAGGTTATGAATCTTTTTATGTTCAGATCTTTATCTTTAATAAATTTCTTGATTACATGAATACGGTAGATGTTTATATCATTCCACTGATTCTTAGATCAAATTAAATTCATAAGTTACTTTTGATTATTGAAATCAATTTTTTTTCCTGTTTGTGTTGATGTATTTTTATTGAATTGATTTGTTTAGGGTTACAATATATGCATTAGATCAATTATTATACTGTTGTGTGTTTAGGTTCTTCTTTTATTTGGTCACAAGGATTATTTATACTGTTATGAACCTATTTGACATTTTAAAGGTGTAAATATTTATTGTAGTTTTGTTTGCCTGTATACGTCATGTCGATTGCTTGAATTATGTGTATTGTTATGTTTTATTTGATTGTTTCTTTATTCTTGTGTGTTTTGTCTGATAAATCAATTTGACAGTTTAAGATTAAATATCATTAGATTCGGCTATCAGGAGGTTGGTTTTATCGGTAGATGTCAAATCAATTGCCAACGCTATATTAAGCGAAAAAACATAATATTTTGATTGTTTTATTTACATCAGAGTTGTCAGTGATCATATGTTTACTATATAGTTTCGATGTTATAGCTTTATACATACTTATAGAACCCGTGAGGCGTTGCATTTTATATTTTTGTATCCACATGCTTATTGTAACTTGAACTTAATTGTACTATAACTTCTGTTTTCAGTTATCAAGTTTCTCAAGGAAAAAGAAGAATTTTTTTCTTGTTTGTCTTGTTCGTTGCACTCCAATCTTAGTACACAAATTTCATGTCTGAAATTGACCTCCAGATTGCAACTGCCTTTGGTATGTTTCTCCTTGCACTTTCTCTACTCATTTATTCTTTGTGATGGATAATATCATACATCAGCACCTGGAGTCTTTTAGCCTTCTTTCTGAAATTTTTTGAGAACACATAGTAGAACTAGAAATTGTTTAACTGTTTGTTTAATTATATCTCTTAACCTATAAATCTACAGTATCTAAAGTGGTATCCCTATAAAAAATTTAAAGCTAAAGATATCAAAATAAGCTGAAAAATGTATTTCATTAGTTATCATTACAAGCTAAGTAGTTATACTTCATAACAGAATACAAGTCATTGCATAAAATCTTCAGCGATGTAAGTGATGTAAAACATATCTTTGACATGGTACACTCGTAGGATGACTGAACACCCTTTACTCCTGTGGTAAAATGTGTTGTGAACATAGGAATCCTCTTTCTAAAACACAGAAAATTGTAAATATTTTTCTGGGAGAGTTAAAAGATTGAATTTTTTCACATATAATAATAAAATTTGAGGGGACCTTAAGATTCGGAGTCCATGAGGATAAGGTGGCGTCTAATAGTTAGATTATTGCCACTAATAGTAATCATTTAGCAACTCTATATTTGTATGTTTGTCCCAAATCTAAAGTTTTCTCTTATGTTTGTCTTATTGTATATGAGCAGATCCATTCGCTGAAGCAAATGCTGAGGATTCAGGTGCTGGGTCAAAAGAATACGTTCATATACGTATACAACAGCGAAATGGTAGGAAAAGCCTGACAACTGTTCAAGGGTTGAAGAAAGAGTTCAGCTACAATAAGATACTAAAGGACCTTAAAAAGGAATTTTGCTGTAATGGTAGTCTCGTTCAAGATCCAGAACTCGGTCAAGTAAGTATTTCTAATAACCTCTATTATAACATTTTACACTTAATTTAACATGTCACTAATCTATGCTAGGCTTAGGTTGTTTAGAATTTATGGCCTTTTGATCAGTTTTAAACTTATTGTCAGTACCTGGTATTTGGTAAATTGATTATGATTTTTGCTACCTAGTAATGAGCTTTGGATGATCAGTTGTTTATATCCCTAGGTTTAAACAACTGTTTATCAGGTTCTGATTATGATTTTTTAAAAGCTGTTGATGACTATGGAAACAGAAATCTAACTAACCTACTGGATATAAACCTGTTTGCTAATAGGATATAAGAATCTGCTTGTAGGAATTAGACTTGTTGGCAACAAACATTACGGTCATCAGTTGGTAAATTAGTAAACTGCAACATGAAAGTTCTAGGTATCTGAAAACTGAACAAAACATCAAGGGTGTTATTGCTAATACCTATACGATGATAAATGATAGTCCAGTGATGCACTCTAGGCATGTTTAGTTGTGTAATAAGTGAATTGTGCTTGTAATGTAGGTGATTCAACTACAAGGCGATCAGAGAAAGAACGTATCAGCCTTCCTTGTTCAAGTAATTATTCTTCATACACGCTACACAATACGACTTCCCTTTCTAAGGTTGTGCTTCTAATACCTTGAATTTATCTTTTCATAACAGGCTGGCATTGTGAAGAAAGAGCGCATCAAGATTCATGGTTTTTAAGAGGTGGTGTTGACATGATCTAATCATACCATCCTTGAAAACTTCTGCAGTATTTCAGTGATATTTTGCAATTACGTTGATTGTCTTTTATTTGTCGTATTTGTCGTATTTGTCTACCATATTCGTATTTGGAGTTTGTTGGTCTTGTTGACTTTATGCTTGTTTTTCGGGGGTGTATAAACCTTCTGGATTCTTTGAGGATTGTGACTTCATGGTGGTTGATAATAAATTCAGTTTTTTTGAAGTCTGTTTTTGCGAGGTTCTTTCTACCTTTGCTCAGAATGAACTGACCTTTTGACTATGAATTACCAGGCTTAAAAAGTTACTCAAGTTCATAAAGCTCAAACTCAGCATGTTTTTGCCTAAAACTAATATCCGTATTCAGTTTACTTCCGCTTGCGTTATTTGATAAAGGTTTAATTCTAGTCATCTAGGGGTATAATGTTTACTGCTTATATATCTGGATTACATTTGATAGTGCGAGGTTCACCTTAATCTGTTATAATGAATAGCTAACTTGGTTATAAAGCGCCATATTCTTTAATGGTGCGATATTTTTTTTAGTTAAACTGTTATACTGTCTGCCGTCTTTATGATATGGTTAAACATGCCATAATAGCCAAGAGACAACTAAAGAAATACTGTTGAAATTACAGCTGGGATACGGAATCAACATCAGGCCTAAGTAAGCTTGGTCCCAACCAATGTGTTGCTGTCTCACTCGTATACCTAATCAACACTAGTAGGACATAACTTTGGGGTCCATTCCTTGTTAGGTCTGGGACCTTTTCGAGTCAAAGTCTCTCTGTGAAAATCTAAACACATTGTTTTAACAAAATGTTTTTTAACATTCATATTCTATACCGAAACATAATGCTTTATAAGCAATAATAATTAAATAACAAAAATTGAATCAAATTTAACATTACAAACTCCAAAATTCATCGACGTATCTAATCCCAAGGACTCAGTGAGCATTCTTCCGGCAACGTAGGAAACCTTTCAGTATCCTTGCAATAATCATATATCACCAAATTCCTTTGAACCCAAGCAAAATCCAGTTTCTGGTCTTTTGTAAGGTGCCATGATTCATACTGATCCCACCAATGTTTGGTAGTTGTTGAAACACATTCGGGATATGGGTCTTTCCATTGACATCCATCCACAGTGAAATCCTTATATGAGGAAACAAATGGTGCCTTTTTCCAATCTGTTTTCTCGAGACCCCCTCGAGTTGCCCAGTCATCAGCATTCCATATGCTTGAGAACAAGTACATTGGTTTCTGATTTGGGAAGAAGTTGTTCTCGTAGTCAGCGTTCTTGTATACTCTCACTGGAACTCTATCGACAAAGAATCTGTTTCAATTCGAATAAAGAAGCAATTAGTGATTGTTCTGAATGACTACTTCGATTCATTTACCTAAGATAAGGGACTGACACTTTTTATATCTAACATGTTACATAAGTTGAAATGCAAATTTCTTAAAAAATGAAATGGATCAAATGAGTCATCATTTATACTCAAATAAGTCTAAAACCTAACATGCCAATGCGAGTGTGAACCCAAGAAAAGGGTGCATGGGGTCAGGGTTTCCCCGTCCATTTAAACCTTTTGGAGAAAGCATTAACCATAAAATGCTAATGAGCGTTAAGTATAAGACTTAAGTTATTCAACTAGCCTATTAACATGTCAATTACTTGCAACATGCCATTGTAAAAAGTGTTGTCAGGTCAATCCAATCTGATTTGTCACGTTTTGACCGTTTAACTTACATGATTTGATGGGAATTCCATAAGATGGAATAAGTATGGTAATCAAGAGTTGGATCAAACCAAAGCTTGTGCCTCATCTCCCTATTTCCAGTTCCATTTTTGTAGACATTGGTCTGGATCAAGTACGGTTCACCAGTTCGGTTCCCTAGGAACTCAAAGTCAAGCTCATCTCGCGTAGGGCCTGCTCCATCCTCTGTACACATCTGTTTAAACAGAATTAATGTCAAAACTGTAAAGAACAAGTAACGGTTTTGACCCGCGAAAGGCTAATGACTATAACTAACTTACATAATAGGCTGTGACAACTCCAGCCGAATCGCCTCCAACCAACTTGAGCTTCATGCTGAACCACCCGAAACGGTACTTTTGTTTTGTTTGGAACCCGCATCCTTATTTTGTCAAACCCATGTAAGTCAAATTTTAAATTATGACAAGGTGGCAATAACAAAACTATAAGATCCAAAAATATTTATGTTAATCTTAGATTTGGAAAATTAAAAAATCACAAAGTTGACTTTTATGGTTAAGTTTAGAAAGGTTGACTTGTCATTATTTAATAATCTTGAGATCTAACTCGAAATTAGTATCAATAAAATATTTGTAACTGAGTATAATGAAGAAACATATCATTTTAACTTCGAATATATTATCATAATGTTCAAATATGAAATTCCAGTGAATTAAAAATGTAGCAGCGATCATGTTCTTGGATTTCTAGAATAGAACTAAAAAATGACCATTTCTCCCCAATTACGTTATACAAAAAGCGGAATTTGATGATGCGTCACGTTATCAATGGTGACACGTGTGAGAATCTCATGTATGTCACATTAATAATATGTGCAGATTTGAACACTGTATGAAAGTTCGTTACTGTTTTTTTCAGAGTTTACGTACCAAAATGAGACAACCAAGAAAGTTCGTTTCTATTCTGTGACCTACACCCCTTTTACTACGATAGTAAATTCTTGGAACCAACATACTTAAGCATTACTTGTTTTTGTAATACTTGAAGAACTGTAAATTACTATATCCAACGATGGAGATGTTTACGTACCTGTATCATTGTCGAGGGAGAGATACCAGATCTGACCATCTTCAGAAGTTTTGAAATGATTTTCAGACCACATGATGCTAAAATTATCTTCAAATGAAGACTTGGAATCAGCCAAACAGCAAGTTGTCGCGATTGCTAAACAAGCAACGAAGCACCATATCACAGCCATTGGCATTGAAGAGAATGAATATTTGTTCTCCATTGCTTTTGATGGAGATCAAAAGAGCTGTAAACAACAAGTGAAACCTTGTGTTTTGACCTTTATATATACATACTATACACACATGTTATGTTGTCATGTACAGTATTATTTAGAGAGAGAAAAAAGAGAGTTTAATAATACAATTATTAATGATAACAAGCGATGAAACCCGCGCTTTGCTGCGGGAAGTTTTGGTTTAACGCCGCGAGAAATTTTGGTTTAACACGTGACGGTTATGTAGGACGATTTTTTTTAAATTGAATATCCCCGGGAAGTTTTGGTTTAGTTTACGATGGTTATGTCTGACATTGTTTTGTTGTGTACATATAACAATTCTACACCATCTAGAGGACAATTCATTAACGGCTATAAATTTACACAACGTATAACTAATATAAAAGGAAGACACAATCTGATATGCATATAAGCTAATCCAAACACCCCTTGCATCAAGATAAGTAGAACATGTGCGACTTAAACAATATCAAACTATATTCTATAAGTATTTACAAAGAATTATCATGTAAAATTGGATTTTGTTGGATGCTTCACGTACTGGGATCGAAAGAGACGTTTTTGTTCTTGTAGTTTCCAGTCTTGAACCCGAACTATGCAGCCAAAAAAACCTTCTTGGAAAAGACTCCCATCACTTGTTATCAACACCTATTTTACCACCCATTAGTGTTTACAAATAAGACTTTGTAATAAAACCCTATGCCTATGCAAATAAAATCATCCTAAAAGCCCCCTTCTTAAAACAGATATACTAATCACATGTAGACAACAAATATACTAATCACATGTAGGCAGTTATCTAAAATTACATAGTTACCAAGATGCACATGTGGTTAATTTTATCGGGCTATGTTGTACTATCAGTTTGTTCTTGGGGGTAGCATCAGTAATGTATTGTTCCAATATGTGAATCGATACATTAGCTTTGGGTGCTAAGTGCTAAGGCTGTCCACGCATAACCATGACATAATCTTGATTGTATTGCATATATACGTAACTTAACAACAAACAACTCATTGCAATGTAATCTCAAAAGACCAACTGAGTTTTATTTTCTAAAAAATTCACACAATCTTACTGTTTGTTTTTGTCGAAAATGAATACAGTATTTTGATGCAAATTTTACTTAAAATAAAAAACAAAACCAAACAGACAAAGAAATATATATTATCTATGTAAACATTTTGTTGAAAAGGCATGAGTGGTATTAGGCTCATCCAACCCCACTATTTGTATAATACTCTACTCGTTTGAAAATAAATGCTAAACAATTTGAGGTACCTTTTTTGACCATCATATCAGAGCTACTACTTATACTGCTGTTATTTGACATCAACCTCGCAAACACAATTTTGACATTTGAGGCTTTTATCAAAAAAAAGATGCACATATAAGGTTCAAGATTATAATAAGGCTCAACATATAAAAATATAACAGTGGCCACTTTTTCATGTGTGTATCACAGTGTATGCAACAAACATGTATTTCTTTAACTCAGTGACATCTATCAACGTTCATTCCTATTCTTCTAGACATAAGTAGGCGTTGGCAGTTTATGGTACTCGATGCATATGTTCTGTCCATTTTAACCTCCATGAAGTTTGGAACTTCTTTTACTCATATGCAGATCATGTGTTAGAATTTAAAATTTTAAACCAACTAACGACAACAAAAATATAGCTTTTAAAAACATCAGACAATATAAAAGTTGTAAAAATGTTTCTCACCTCCTGTAACGCGTCCAGGAAGTTTTTTTTCCTTGGAGAATTTTAATGAGATCTCAACCTTTATCTCAAAAACGCAGTCCACTATGCCAGCTCTATCATCTGATGGGATACTAATGTATATATCTCCTGGTCTTTGGCAAACTGACAGTACATGTAGATTAATGTCAATATTTAAGTAGTTAATATCAATTAACAATCATATAGTCAATTAACTTGTTTTAACAAATTAAAAGTAGCTCAAAGTGTTTTTCTAAAGCATACAGTCAATTAACTTGTTATAATTTTTTACAGAGACTGCTATTAGTTTTTGTAAACATATTTGACGCATTAAAGACTTATAATTTATTTAAAGAATGGACAAAAGATGTTAATGTCTTTACCCAACCGACCTGACCATACTAAAAGTTCTCAATCTAGCTCGAACTGTCTTGATCCGTTACGTAACCCACACCTACCTTATTTTCCACCTCTATGAGGCGTGCCATGGCCAAATATCACATTAGGTCCAATAGTCCACCTTTTTTTTCTTAATAACTTCCATAGCCGACTCTTACTTCCTAATATACACAAAGGAAGCTAAAAGGGGGTGTTTGGATTCGCGTTCAAAACTTCTAATTTTAGTAGAATTGGCAATTCTTGCTTCTTGATACAAATAAGATCATTTTTTAAAACAAATGTTTATATGATTACACACAGATAACAATCAATGAAATTCGATACAAAAACTAAAATAAGAACCAATAAAAGACAACAATTTCGACTCGTTTATCCATTTGAGCCTCCACATATCATGTTAATCTACAATAGCTAACCTTTTTGGCACTTTTAAGTGGCACATTATCAGCTATAGTGTCTAGGTAAGATCTTGTAATATCATAATATGAAATCATTTTATCTTCTAAGGTCTCAAAGTAATCGTAATCTTCTAAACACTTTTAAGGAGTTCACTTATGGATTTATCATAGTTTAAAAAAAGGTACACCAAAAAGGTTTCAGAGAACTTACGTGATATTGCTTTTTGGAAGTTTCCTACAAATGCCAGCAATCCATCTTAGCGAAAAACTCCCCTTCGTCTCAGCTGTGAACCCTGTTCCATCATGTATGAGAGTTTTGTTTGTATTCTATGTAAACAACTGGCCTGTTGCTCTAGTTTCTCAACAATCTGATAGATATTAATGAAATTAGTAACTTCAAGGCCAAATAATCTTGGTATGAGTATTTTCTCTTAAAAGTTACAGTTTAAGAACTTACGCTATCCCCTGTATCTTATGTACAGAACTGCCTGTTGCGCCAGTTACTCAGCAATCTGATCGATTACGTCGAACGTGTCTCTTCTAAGTGAAATACTTTGAAGTTCTTGATGATGTTGATGTAACTGCAAATAACACAAAAATCATGAACTGTATGGCCAAGTGGGCTGGTCGGTCAATTGTAAATAGCTATGGCTGGTCCGAACGGGTTGGTTCAGGTAAGTAAGCTAACCAAAGGGGTATTGGGATTGATCGTTGAGAATATGTGTCACATTTTCTTCACAACAGATAAGTAATCAATCAACTAAAATATGAAAGATCAACTATGAACATAGAGGGATGCTGTCAATTTAGCTCTGAGGTGAGTCTTGTCTTGTGGCAGTAGTCTAATAAGCCCGAAAACTATAATTTTAAGCAGCAATTCATTGTTAATTAGAATATTGGTGGTTTTTAAATTTCCCCGAATGATGCTAACGTGGAAATGTTTGTCTAGATATGCAAGACCCCTTATTGTCTCAAAGATGATTTCAGCCCTTTGTCTCAACTTAGATTCCTTGATTCGTCATGTATTGGGCAAAAGTAATTTACAAAAAAGAAAATAGAGATCTTAACACCTACGTTGTAAAGAAGGATAAAGCTTTGTCATACTCTTGACTACGTACAACGGGGATAGTGTTTTTATCTTTTCTGACAAACACATTTTATACCTATCTGACCAACCTATCACACCCGTCGATTTTGTAACTTTTAAAGTGAATTGATCCTGTTTACCCGAACAATGTTGGTTCCACCATCTTCAATACGATTTGTTAACTATTTAATTTCTTCTTCAATGAATGAACATGTAGGTTTTACCTGCAAAAATGCCAAAGGTGAGTACAAAGTTCAGTTGAACTGAATAACATAAGTTGAACTCTTTCTTTACCTAGGAATGGGGCAGAACAGTAACTCCTACGTATCCTCCGACAACCGGGAAACTAACGTCTCTTGGATCAAGTCCCCAAACTCCCCCTTAAAAATTACGTCAATGGAAATTCCTGCATAGCGTCACAGAAAGAACGATGCAAAAAGCTATGATCCTAATCGCCGCCTCGACATTTCCATCTCAGTTATCATGCAACGACGCAAAAAGCTTATACCCTTTCATGTTCTAGTTTTCTGCCTCACGGTGAAGTAAATGAGCCTAATGCCCTTGCAAGGCTCACTGTAGCCTTACCTTAGAGCAAAAATATTTCACTGTTCATGTCAGCAGAACGATAGCTGAGGCAAAGTTTTATCGTTCACAGACCGACAAAAGGTTATGTTGAGCATATAGGTATTAACATACATATAGATCTACTTGTGTTTGCTTATTTAAACAATAGATATACCTCGATAACAATGTCAATGCCTAGTTCAGCCTATGGAAGCCTGAGAGGATCTATATGTATGTTAATACCTATATCAGTAACATAACAAATGAAAAAAACACATAATTGAGTTCAAAATACTACAACGCGCCGTAATCATAGTTGTGACACACGCCATCCACATCCTACGCATCCACCAACACCTGCCCATAACACCTGTACCCCAAATCACATTGCACCTTATCATTCTCTTTATACTTCGGTCAATTTCTAATTACTAAAACAAATGAATAACCGGGTCATCGAATCATCTTAATTGAATAAAAATTAAAAAAAAAACCAAATGAATCAATCTAGTATAAACTACTCAAGATGGCCTTTGTTAAGTGTAGAAGGGTGTTTAGTGGGATTCGCCTTACTACCTTAACAGATCAAAGCAAACCAATAGGCGTCATACCAATCCAAACAATAAGCAAGCCAAAAAGTCGGACTAAATATCACATAATCAAAAACACCAAATATGTTTGAGAAGGTGTTTGAGATTAATAACCTTTTTTCTACTCATCTATGTATCTGCATTAATCGTCGACTTCAAAAGACACGAAGCTAAGGAAGATATGAAGATGCAACCCGTAGTTGCAAAGGTAGCGTGGCTATTCACTTTTTTTGTCAATTCAATGTGGTTATAGACATAGCCTTTGACCAATTATTTGATAGCTTACTAACGCAAAAAGTGAATAGACACGCTACCTGGGAGAACCCGCAAGATAGTCACCGCGACGAAACCCTCTGGGGTCGCACAACCATTGTGTAATCTTTCATAAGAACAATTTATCAAACACCTCATATGCAACATGAAGAAATAAACAAATTAATAAAAATTGTACCTTTTTATCATCAACAAACTCTCGAGCTTGAATTAAGTTATACCAATAAAAAAGACAACCTAAAAACCAAAATTAAACAACCATTAACGCATTTATAATCATAAACTCATATAAATTGAACCCACAACAACAATGATATAAGCAACATCTAACAACAACAATCCCAAAACAAAACACAAACACAATCAGATAGTATAAACAAAAGGCAAAACATTCGGCGCTTCTTACCTGGTTTAAATGCATCAATCGAAACCCCAATATTATTGTAGCAAAAACCTACAAAAAAATCACCCAAAAACCATAATCAAAAACCAAAACTGAAATTAAATCAACAATGAAAACCCTAAATCAATAAACTCAAAACCTAAAACTATAAATCAAATCCAGTTATATTGAATTAAATTTAGGGAAAACATACTAACCTCTATATTATGCAAATCCGACCTAGTTTTTGATTAGTAGCAACATAAGAACCACTGTCAATCAAGTTACTATCATCAACCATATTGATAGATTTGAACCGCTGATTCACTTGCAAAAACAAAAATCTGTAAAAAAAACATAATGCAATCATCAAAATCACAAAAAAGATTACCAACTCATTCAATTTGGCTAAAAAAAGTTAAAGAACTTACCAATGGAGCTTGAGCTCTAAAGCATGCTATTTTTTGTTGATGATACAATGCTATGTTGTTCTTAGTTGCCGCTGCAAACAAAGCCCACAGACCAAATCAAAAATAAAACCAATCAAATCCTTTTTTATAAAAACACAAACTTTTTATTAAAAAATTAGCTTTTAATCAAGAAAAAAACTACAAACCTTTTCATTCATGGAATAAAAGGAAAACATGTCATTAAAAAAATGGTAGGATGGGACTGCCAGTGGTTTTTGTACTTCTGATCTTTTGTTTGATGAATCACCATGTTGAGAGATGGGTTGAGAGACACTAAGGTAAGGAAAAGAGACACATGGATTACAGATGATTTATGGGATTAAAAAACAATGCTTAAGTGGATTAAAATATTGATGATACTGTTCATCTCTTACTGTCGATTCATTAAAATAATGATAGTACTGTAGCAATGAGAGTAGTTACTGTAGCAACTATGAGATAAACTTTTACAACAAACAGTATAAGTTTTAATTCAAATTCTTTACTAAAAATAATGTTTGATTAAAAAATTTTTATGCAAAATTACCAACTTAGACACTCTAGAATTTGAGTATTATTTTTTAGAGAGGTATTCAATGTCTTTTT